>JAUPMG010305697.1:1622-16548 GCA_031762675.1 Pachysandra terminalis
TGATTTACAAGGAACATTTCACAGTGGTAAAGCCCTGGGATTTTTCCCCATGATCGGAAATAAAGAAAGAAAATTGGGACCTCTAGGTCGCAAGTCCTAGAAACTATGATGCGCACATGGAATAACCCCCTTATTCTGGCCGTGCATTCGGGGGATAATATTATCTTGTTTAGCCAGGGGTTTGATCAGATGTGAAACATACATTAAACGAATACTATACAGAAACTTGCATTGCATATTAGGTTTGTTTGTTAAATCACACGTTGTGAATATACTTGTTAGGTGCACAGCATGCATTAATAATTGAATCAGCCACTACATTGCATATTATATCATATTAATTACTTGCATTGCATCAGATTACATGTCTTGAATATATCTCTTTCATACTTGAACTTTCAGCACATGTTATATACATATTAACTCTTGTAATTCATTGCTTATACTGATTACCATTGAAGAGTGGCCTTAGCCCTACTTCAAACTATAAACCATGTTCAATTGCTTACTTACTGAGCTAAGTGTAGCTGACACTTTCGAGCACAATATATTTCAGGACCTCTAATTGATGGACACATGGACCATGAGGACCAAAGTGGTGAACAAGAATGACTTGAAGATTTTACCAATAATTATAGTTTTATTCGATGATTTTACTAGATCTAGTAGTAGGGTTATTCGATGTAAATTCAGTACTTTGTTAAATAGGTTAGTTAATAGGGATTTGATTTAAAGCATGAGACTAGTTTTATTTTACTTTCCGCTGCTTTCTGATTGAAGGATGTTATGTGATGGAATTTATTTGTATAACATTACTTTTCTATACTTAATCTTATATAACATCCTTCTTATTTAAATGATATTTGGCTACGTATAGTTTATCCACTCCCATCTGGTATGGGGTGAGAGTTGCGAACTAGATTTGGGAATTCCAATGAGATCTCTAGATTTTGTTCGTGACACTTCCACCTCAAGATATTTCATAGGCCACTCTCCTAACTCACACCCCAACATCTCCGCACATTCCTCTCTAAGGTCCTCCCCCAAATTAATGCCATACATCTTGCTTTTCTCAAAACTCACTTTAAGCCCTGATATCATTTCAAACATCTAAGAATACTCTTCGTCCAAAACACAGTATTCCTAGAAGCCTTCAGGAATAGTATAGTATCGTCAGCAAATTGCAAATGGGAGATTGGTACCTTGTTCTGACCTATGACAAAACCACAAATCTTCCCCAGGTCATCGGCTATCCTAAGGAAACAACTCAATAGGTCACTCACTAGGGTGAACAAATGAGGGGATAATAGGTCTCCTTGGTGCAAGCCCCTAGACGCAAGCACAAACCCAATAATATCTCCGTTGAGACAAAACGAGAAGCTCGCATTTCTAATACAGCCTCTAATCCATCAACACCACTTGTCTAAAAACCCTTCCGATCTTAGGACTGACTCCACACACTCCCATTCGACCCGATCATATGCCTTTTCCCAGTCGACCTTGAATGCAAAGCCCGATTCTTTAGTTCTAATTTTTTTCCTCAACACACTCATTTGCAATCAGAATACTGTCCAAAATTTGCCTTCCTTTGATGAACGCACTCTGATTTTTTGACACCACTTGACCAACAACTTCTCTCAGCCTATTTGCCAAAACTTTGGCAATAATCTTGTAAACACTGGTGACTAGGATAATGAGTCTAAAATCTTTAATCTGAGTGGCACCAGCAATTTTGTGAAACAGCACCAAGAAAGTGGCATTAGTAGCTTTATTGATCACCCCATTCTTTTGAAATTCTTTGAAGACCTTCATCAGATCATCTTTTACAATCTCCCAACACTCCTGAAAAAATGCCAAGTTAAAACCATCTGGACTCGGGGCCTTATTCCTGTCCAAATCCCAAATAGCCCTCTTAATTTCATCTTCCTCGAAATCTTTTTCGATCTCTCTGGCTGATTTATCATCCAGCCTTGGCCCATCCAATCGCTGCAAATTGAAGATATGAGGTTGTTCAGACCTATATAATTCAAAAAAGAAACTAGATATTCCTTCTTCAATCTCTTTTTGGTCCTCAGTCAACACCCCATTGATCTCAAGCATCCCAAACTCATTGTTCTTCCTTCTGCAATTTGCCATTTTATGAAAATATTTTGTGTTACCATCCCCATCTTTAAGCCATCTAACTCTTGCTTTTTACCTCCAGTTCACCTCCACTTTTTTCAGCAACTCTTCAAGCTGAAACTTCAACGATCTCCTAGTTTCTCTATCAACTCTATCAAGGGCAAGGCTTTCTTCCTTCCTATCCAAGGCCTAAATCTCCTTCAAAATTTTGTTCATTCTATCAGGGAGCCATCCAAACACCTCTTTATTCCAGCTCTTCAAGTTTTCCTTAATTCCTCAAAGGTATTTCATAAATTTGAACCCTTCCCACCCCGACCCACCCTCCTTGCTAATCCACCATTCCTTGATCACCTCCTTGAATTTAGGGTGTAAAAGCCACATATTCTCAAACCTAAATGGAGGGCCATGTCTCAATATCGGATCTGTAATGATTAAGATGGGGGAATGATCAGATGTGACCCTAGGCAAGAGTTTTTGAATAGTATTTGGGAAATGCTCCTCCCAGTCCGATGAGACAAGCACCCTATCCAGCCTACAACACACCAACTTTTCTTGTAAATTGGACCAAGTGAATTTACCACCTTTGAGGGGAAAGTCAATCAACTCCATCTCATTGATAAAATCCACAAAGCCCCTCATACTTTTAGTGACTCTGCTACGACCCAATTTCTCATGAGAGAACCTAATTACATTACAGTCACCAACCACACACCACGGATCCTCCCACAGTTCACGGAAACTTTTAAGTTCACTCCAAAATCCACCTCTCTCCTTGGGTTTATTAGGACCATACACTCCTGTCAAGATCCACTCAAAACCATCTGACACACTGCAGAATTTAATTGATAACGAAAAACTTTCCAACCCAAACTTCCTTACGGATCACACAATCCACGTCCCACAATATACAGATACCCCCCGAACTCCCTGTAAAAGGTAAGAACTCCTACTCTTTGTTTCTAGTTCCCCTAGTTGCCTAACCAATCTCTTCAAAATCTTCTCTCTTTTTCTTTCTTGAATCACCACTATATCTGCCTTAACCCTCCTCAAAATATCTTTCACTGCTTTCCTCTTGTCCCTATCCCCCAACCCTCTAACATTCCAACTAATGATCTTCATCGAGTAACTCTCTCCATCTCTTCCTCACTCTGGTTCCTATGCTTCTTCCTCTTGTATAGTAAGTCCACTGTGATTTCCTATTATCGCTAGACTCTACCCCACGTTCTATACTCCTCTTCTCTACGCTATGTTCTTCCTAACAATGGCGCTCTTTTCTTGCTCTAAACTCACTAACAACAACCTCCAAAGGGATAATTTCCCAATGGTTCCCTCTCACCTCGATCTGAAACTCTTTGGCCAGTTCTAGAATCCCTCCCCACTCGTTCCCCTGCGTTGCTACCTCTTCTACACCACCTGACTCTATCACCCTTTCCTTTTTAGACATCAAAATTTGGGAAACCTCCAACTTATGTAATCTACCCTCTGAAAATGCATGTGGTACTAGAGATTCTTGAGAAGAGACAGACCTGTTCCGACCAATCTGCAAGATAGCATCATTATGGCAAACAGATGGATCATCAATCAAATGACAAACAGACCTTCCTGACATACCTAGGTGAACTGGATTAGACATATGATCAAAAGGCAAGTGAGAAGAAGACTCCTTGCTAGAAACCGGATTTGAATCGGAAGACTCGAAAGGGACCCCTCTCACTAGCTTAATATCTGGCATCTCTTTGACACAATCAGAACAACAGACAGAATTCAAGGATTTGGGGTAGGCTTCGTCCCCCCAAGATTTGCCAACCTGTAAATGAGCTTGAGGATTTGATCCATAAACACCCATCGCCACAGATATCTGACCAAAATGATTCTTCAAACCAAAATTGGCCTTTGCTTCTCTGAGACGACTTCAAGATTCCTGTCAACTGAAGACTCATAATCAACCAATTGTAATCTCGGAATTTCAGAGGTAGAGTCGTCAAAACGCAACGTGCCCAGTGGTGAAATCTCTAACGCCTCTATAAGCCCAGCTCCAGCATGCCCATCTGAGAACGACGATCCTTGTGGAAACTCCTCTGATGCCCCTAACTGCCTGGCCACATCCTGCTCTTCATCTGAGGAGGGGGGTCTCCTTACAATACTAGGATAAGACTCTCCGACAGGAGAACTTTGCTGAAAGGAACCACCTGCCGTCGACGAAGAGTGAGGAGAAGATGGAGAGCAAGATGGGGGTCTTTTCCGAGAGTAAAAAATAGAGGGCGTTTTTGTTCTCCTTCTCAATCAGTGACCGGAGTTCCCCCACCGCCATCCTTACCGTCGCGCTGTCACCGCCAAAACTGCCAAAATCTCCTACTTCAATCTCTCGGCCCATCCTCGTGCTGTGCGATCACCCTCTCCCTTCCTTGTATTGAATATATTTCCCACTTGGACTTGGACTGGAAGAACCAGACCTAACAATTCTCTTTGGGCTGGGCTGGCCATCCTTAGGCCCTACTATAAGCGGACTAACAGATCTAGGACTAACAGAAGCGGGCCCATCTCCTACTGCACTGACTTCTTTTTCAAAAAAGCTACCCTCTCCTCTAGTGCCAAGTGGCACTGACCTGTCCCTCATGTCCCCTAGCAACCAATCTTCTTCTCCGTTGGGACTTGCCGGAACAAGGTTGAAAGTTGAAACCTGAACTCACCGGCAGGGGAAGAAGATGAAGAGCTCAAAGGAGCTTGACCCGTCCCAAAGAAAGATGCCGCGGGATTTTCCGATAAACTGCCTCTTTAACTTGTATCTCCACTCTACCCAACCCATCATCCATCAAATCAACATTTCCCACATCTAACAAACCACCGCAAATATCTCCGATGAGTTTCAGGGTGTTCAACGCTAGCAGTTGAACAGGGATACCCTCTACCACCATCCAAATACCCTCTTTTGCTACCAGGCCTACCACTATTCCAGTACCCAGATGCCATCTGGACAGGGTAACCTCCTGATGGTTGTCAACTCGGATGGTCGCAAATTGAGAGAGCCTTCGTGTGCTTTCTTCGGAGTTGGTAAAGATCACAGTTTTGTTTTGGTTAAGCTCTACAATTTCCCCATTAACTTCATCAGCAAATTGAGCAAATATTGTATTGTTGACAGCCCTCCAATCAATTCCGGGGCGAAGGGAAGAGCAACAAATCGCATGGGCCCATCTAGGGGAAGTTGGACAAATCGCAATGACCGGATTCCATCCTTGGTTCGATATCCCGCCGGTTACTCCGTTAGCTTCAACCAAACCTTTGAGCTAAAACAACGATGTGGCATCTGGCTCCTTCTCCTTCTCTCTACTAGCCGGTGGATTGGCCCTATTCAGCACGAGTACTTCCTTCCCCATCTCCAGTAGATACCTCCACCCAGTTCTCTGATTGTCTTTTGGCAAGAACAACAAACAATGTCTGAATTCGTTCCGGATTGAAGTAATTTTAAGGAATTCTCCCCTGACATTCTTCTTGTACTCCATCAGGAGTACTCTTCCGACCACCCTAGACGAACCCATGAAACCTTTGGGGTGAGCGTATGAATTCAAACCTTGGAATTTCCTCAAAAACCACTCGAACTCTTCACCTTGTAGCAGAAGTCAGCTAGACAAGGAACCACTCCTCTCAATGATTCTCAGCCATTTCCTATCATTGTTTTTGAAGCCTTCGAAAAAAATATTCTTTCTCCCCACTCAAAAGCTTCTCCGGATAGCCATATTGGCATTGTTCCTTGAGTTCGCCTTTGCTGTACCTCCAGCGGTAGCCTCTACAAATGACCAATGTCCTCCTTTGTTTCTTTCAAGACTTCTGCTTTCCTTCCCTAACCTTAAGTGCCTTCAGGTAAGACTTGACCCCCTGCCTGCTGTAACCAGCACCGAAGAGATCAGCGATCCGTTCTTTCAATCCCTCATAATGGTTGCTCGTCGCCTCGTCTTCATTTTAGAAACCTATAGACCCTTGTTATTGCAAAACAATAATATTCCTTAAAAGTAGTATCCTAATACCAATATAACTCTATAGCTTAAACTATAAAGAAGATTGTTATCCTATTTTAAGTAATAGATAAACACTGAATAACAACATGTGTATTAATTAGTGTCATAATGAGAATTAAACTCTTTTTGAAAACAAAAAAAAAAAAAAAACATGATTTTAGAAGCCTACGAACCCCTGTTTTGGAAAAACAAGAATATTCCTTAAAAGTAATATCCTGAAGCCAACATAACTCTACAACTTAAACCGTAAAGAAGATTGGTATCAAAAGAACAGGGATTTGGATGTTTTTTAGAAGCATAGAAATCCCTGTTTCTTTGTTGAGAGACTGAGAGTGAAAAGAAAAATTATGATCCCCTGTTTTTGCCAAAATTAAAAAAATCTAACTTTTTTTTTATTTTGAACTTATTTTAAGTACAACATTAAATTTACAATAAATATATCTAAATTAGTATCCTGATACAATTAGATATATCTTAATTAATATCCTATACCAATTTAAAACATATTTAGTGATGGTGGTTGGAACATTTATGGTAGTTGTTAAAAGTTAAAACCTTTTTAGTGACTAGATAATATCTTCATATTGAATTATTTATGTAGAATTTATTATTTTAATTTTCTAGAATTATAATATTATTTTTTATGAACATATAAAAATTTCTTTGACTTACGATTCACGATTCAAAATTCCAATTCGATTCAAAGGAACCCCTTCTGACTTTTGATTCGAGTCACAATTTGACAACCTTAGGATTGAGTATATCCCTCTCATATGTTCCACATATGGCGAACTCATTAGCAAACATATTGGCCAAAGGAGGAGCGGGTAAAGATACTCTTTTTGTCGGAGTATCCACGGAGGACAAGTTAGCAGGGATGTGACACTTATGCTATCGACAGTCACTTTTGTTCCTAGGTGTATATATGCTAGGCACAGATATCGTTGGATATCGATTATATGTTAGCATTTTCGTTTTGTTTCCGTTTTTATTATGCTCGGTGTCCATCACAGACAGCACTTGTATGCTACTCCGCTCATTTTCGTACAATTATATAAAGATTGTGCGAGTTATCCCAACAAAAAAAAAAAAACCTTTGCCTATCCTTTTATCTTATACTTCAGCCCCTCACCATCTCACTCTTCTCACTTTCTTTTTTGGATAATTATAATAGAACATCGTATTAATATCTACAATAGGTGAACCCCCCATGTTCATTAACTGCGTAGAATTCCAGATTTCCGTAGAAATATTAGTATCATAACAAGCGCCAAAGCGAAACCAAACAGAAAATGCCCCAAAAAGGCCACTAACTAGAGAAGATTCTAGCCAAACCTAACCACATTGTATAGATTCATGACAGATAAAAATATTCATAAAACCATGTCTTCTTACAGCTTCGCATCTCCCATCAAATGCAAGTGAACAACAGATACTATACATAAGAGTAGATTTATGAACACATGAAAAAAGAAAAGAAAAATGAACATTAGGGATCAGTTGATTGAACCCTAAATCTGACACATAGAAAAGCATCTATCAAAATTTGCGATGATGAGAAAAACAGGGATGGATGGAACCGGAGGAAGTGAAACGAAGTAATTTTTCTAATGAGTCAAACAACACAGAAATAGATCTGAGTAGAGACGTTCGCTCACCTCTGCAGATTGAACACCCTCTCTCTCTCTTTCCGTCTTGTACTTTCTTTGAAGATTTGGAAAAAACAATAAACGGAAAGGCGTGGAGGGAACAACCTACGAGTCTCGTTCCCACCCAACAAAAAAAAAAAGAAAACAGCTGCAGTCTCGTGAACCGGAGGCTCTATTCAATAGGTGTTTCTATTTTTTTATTTTTTTTCCCTTCTGTTTGTTTTGGGGGGAAAATCCGGAAAATATAGAAAAAAATAAAAAAATTCAGGAAAATATTATAAGAGGAATTATTTTCTGTTATTTGGGAAAGGGCAAAAAAAAAAAAAAAAAAAAAAACAGAATTCAGAATCGAAAGGCTGCACTTGATAAAAAGGTGTCAACTGAATAAGTACCTTTACATGGATTAGATTCTGACTGTGGAATCTTAATTGTACTTGATAGATGATAAGTGAAAAGATAAATGACCTTTCAAATTAGATCTAGACCGTTGGATCAAGTTCATGCCTTTTGGTGAATAGTCATATGTATGTTAGTGAATAGGTATATGTTAATTGATGAATAAGTACATGCCTATTGTGAGAAGACACTTATAAGTCTATAAATAGACTGTTAATCTAGGCAATTCAAGCATCCAAAATTCAACCCAAGTCGTATGTTTGTGAGAGAGATTCTCCAAGACTTTAAATAGTGTTTGGCATCATCGGTCCCTATATAGAGTGTTATGTTGTGATCGGACGGTGTACATCCAAGAATCACAACGAATCTTGATCAGAGGTTTTATTGTATTCTGAAAACATTTTCTCACTAATCCTTTAGTGAATTCACGATCCGATCGGAGGGCGAGAAGCCTGTCTAAAAGAAAGTGAGTCAATCGTGCCTTGAAGCTTGTTGATCAGCGGTGTAGATTTAGCTTAACCATTCATACTTTTGATCCACTTCATAATTTTTCCAACAAAATTAAGTAACAAGTTTAGTATTATGGGGGATTCCTTTAGGGGCAGGTTAGGGTTTTGACAATCCCTGCACTCAAAGTAGCTCTATTGCCAATTTAGGGGGTGGCAAAGGGTTGAGCTTGGATTGGGCTTACAGCTTAATTTAACATAACTTATGTCAGCCCGACTCAATATTCGGACTCAAAGGTGTAAGCCTGACCTGACTCGACCCGACATTCGAGCTCAAAGGTGTAAGTCGAACCTGAAATAATATGAGCATAATAACCAGAATGTATTGGTAATATAATATTTATATATATGCAATATAAAAAAAATAGTAATTATATGTAATGCATAGATCAAACCGGACCGATCAAGCCAATCTAACATAAACCCAAGCCCAGCCCAAAAATTTAATCAAGCCTTGAATTTCAACCCAATCTAGCCCTACCAGCCAATTACCCTTACCAAGTCCGCCCAATCATAAAGCCATGTTAATCGGGTCAGGCGGATCACCCGACCCGTTGCCATCCCTAAATGGGACGAGCCACATGCCGCGATAACTAAAGGGTGATGAAGTGGGTTGGTAAGGTTTTAAGTGTGACGTAATAAGTAACCTAATATTGTCAACCCAAGCTATTCAAAGGACATGAATCTTCTGTGACCCCCTTTTCTGTGAACCTCGTGTGAGGTTGACACTTATCCGTAGGTGGACCACTAAGAAGGGTGACTTACACTTTTAAAATCCTAAGGACCCTAGTGAACCTGAAACTGCCTTTTAAGTTAACCAGCTTCTACTTTAATATGTGGTAGCCATCTTTCTTGGTAGGCCTACCTAAGACTAGTGTCTACCTCGTATGAGGTTCATACGAAGTTCACAAGGGAATCACAGAAGATCCTCCCCCCTATTTAAAACGGGCAGAAAATTTACGCGAGGTTTGAGTTGGGTATGGTGTTAGGGTTGAGTTACTGGTGTAATGGAACACAACCCAATTACTAAATGGCTTGGAAATGAGCAATTCGAACCTAATATATTTATGGGTTTGTTGATAAACCCCAAGCTAAATCCCGACAAATCCAACATGGAAGGATGGGTGAGTTGGCAAGTCGGGTCATATTTTGTCATATCAATACACCAACTCGACTAATTCAAATCCTTCTGATTTTAAACTGGCTTCAACTAGTTTAAGGCTGTGTTTGGTCCGGCTTATATAAGTGTTTATTTCAGCTTATAGCTTATTAAAGCACTTGTTTAAAGTTAAAAGTGTGTTTGGTAACATCTAATGGATAAGTGCTTACCCATAAATAATAGAGGAAGGCTATCTATAAGGAGAAGCTAATGAGAACTGCTTCTCTTATCACTTATACGAGAAGCTATTTCTAAACTTTAAGTAATATTTTCATAATACCTACTTTGCCCCTAAACTTTTATAAACACTTAAATAAATATTTTTGTCAAACGTTATTTTAGTCAGATAAGCAGTTTATTATTGTTGTGAATAAGTACTCCCATTGAGTCACTTACCCCATAAGTGCTTGTCCAAAAGCACAAGCCAGGCCAAACGCAGCCTAAAGGTATTGAATCTATGGGGTTTCAATTGGTTCAGCTTAAACCAAAAATAAACCGAACAATCATTTTTGTTCGGTTTCGGTTAATTTTATTAAATCGAACCGAACTTATAAATTCAAATTTAGGATCCACTGAATATAAGGGGTTTGATTTTAGGTTTTATATATATATATATAGATATTTCTATTTCGGTATGATTCGGTTTTTATTTTAATTCACATAACTCAATTTGGTCTTAGGTTTAGCACTGAACCGAACCAGACTGACCGGCTTACACCCCCTATTTCATATCATGTCCACACAAATCAAAGCAGCACATTGGCGAGTACTCTAGAAATGGTAAGGATTATTCAACATGGTTTTATGGACTGGTCCGGTTTGTATCAGGACCAGACCACAATAATCTAGTTCTAAACTACAATACAAACATTTGTATCACGGACCGGACCGATACAACTGGTCCAGTATTTCTTTTTATTTCCAAACCGGTCTTGATCTAGACCGGACTGGTACTGACCAGTCCAGACCAATACCCGATCCCGATACATTAAACCTTGCTATTCAACATCAACGAGAGTAATTCATTCTACAATGGATTGGATTGGACCCTACAATCATAGTGGCCAGAGACTATCAAAGGATTAAAGTCTCGGGACCAGGGACCGGACCGGTCCAATCTAGTACAAAAAGTGGATTGCTTGTTTAAATTTTAAATAAAATTAGACCGATGGGATCGTCACCAGACTGACAACACTAGTCAAGATCGGTTAGTACCAGATCGTTCAAGATCAAAATCAGTCTGAACAGTCCAATTCATAAATTTAAAAAAAAAAAAAAAAAAAAACACTGGACCAATTGTATCGGCCAGTCCAGACTGATACTGGTTGTACCGATCCAGTCTAGAACCTTACAATACAATTGTTGTATCGTGACTTGGGACCGGACCGGACCGATCCTTTAAATCTTGGAGATTGTATGTAACTTGAGCATCTTGCATTTAGGACTTGGATTAACCGAAACAGTCCATTTGGCTGGTCTAAGCCACAATCCAACTCGAGTTGGGCTGACCCAAACACCAATTGGATAGAAGTGGACCGCCCTCACTATTGGATCAATCTATTGTCCAATATACGAAAATCCTATTGGATGCGCCAAGGCTATGGGTAGGTAGGGCTGTAAACGAGCTCAGCAGAGCTGAGCTTTGCCCAACTCGGCTCAGGATCGTAAATCTCTAGTAAGACTCAGGCTCGTTAAAAGTTTTTAGGCTTTGAGCTGAGTTGAGCTCTGCCCAGCTCGGCTCAGGCTCATAAAAGCTTGGCTTGCAAAAGATTCGACTTATAAAAAACTCGACTAGTAAAAAAGCTTAAAACAAATGCATTAATATTATAGTTGATAAATATGTTAACACGTGTGTTTAATATTAAAACAAAATATAAGATATAGGAATATAAACGTATAATCTCATGTACAAACCGAGCCGAGCGTTAACCAACCTGAGCCTACCCAAACTCGACTAAAGCTCGTTAAGATAATGAGCTTTTTATCAGGTTCAGGCTCGGCTCGTGAGCCTAATTATGGAGCTCAAGCTCGGCTTATACCAGCCAGAGCCGAGCTCGGCTCATTGACAGCCCTATGGATAGGCTTAAGATCGTAGCCTCCGGGCCAAAATAGTAGTCCAAGCCCAATACAAAAATGGACTGGGCTTTGATTTAAAAGTAATCTCAAAAGTCAAAACTCCATAAAAAGCATGTTTTAGAGAAGACTTGTGTGTCCTGTGTGGGAGGGAGCTGCTCAATGAGATCTTGGGGAGCTGAAGGAATGAGAGGTTAATCACCTAACCTGAGCTATAAAAAAACAATAAGCTTAGATTTTTCATGTCGAAGAATCGGTTAGCAGATCAAGTCTGCGAGTCAACGACCAATGGTTAGCACAACTGGATGGATGAACATGGTTCACGATGAGCCCAGACAGTTCGAATCTGCGAGTCAAGGTTCATGAACCCAGAGCCGGAAAAGGTCAGAAAAGCAAAGCTTGAAGAGTTAAAGAGGGCCCAAAGTGTGTGTCCATGGGCAACCTGAGAAGGTGGTTTGGTCAATGTAGTGGTGGTGCCCAGTTGTTAGCATGTGAAAAGACGCATGAAATGGAGCCCTTGTGTTCTTTTGGAATAGTAAGTTTAGGTTTTCACAACTCTCTTTACATGCCATGCTTCACCTAAAGAAAAGAATAGACAAGGAGGGCCTTATTTGGCTCAATATAAATAATGCATACTAGGTTATGGGCACCATGTGATCCTATCAAACCATGGCTCAAATCTCCACCAATAAGATAATCTTTATTACTTAGTTCATCACCAATCAAATGCACCTACCTAGCTTCTCTGGTGGCTAGGAGTGCAACAAACCGAGGCAACCCGACTTTGGGTTGGGTTGTATACCACTTTGGGTCGGTTTTGGGTTGAAAAAAGCCAACTTGAATTAATTCGGTTCGTTTTTGGGTTAGGGTTTCAGGTAACCCAATCCGACTTTGGGTTGGTTTGGTTTGTGTTTTATAGCACTTTAGATTGGTTTTGGGATGAAAAAAGCCAACCCAAATTAATTCGGTTCGGTTTTGGGTTAAGGCTTCGGGTAACCCAATACAACCTGAAACCCAAACTGACCCAACCCGAATTTGAGTTGGGTTTTATACCGCTTTAGGTCAGTTTTGGGATGAAAAAAACCAACCAAATTAATTCGGTTCGGTTTTGGGTTAGGGATTCGGGTAACCCAACCCATATAAAAAAACGAATCAACCTGATTAATTATATACATATATATGTATATTTTATGTAAATTTTCAAATTTACACCCCTTTAAACTTCTGCTATTTCTAAATAAGTCCCTTGCTGGATAGGTTAGATTTGATTTTTTTTTAAGTATTTGCACATTGTTCAGGTTGGTTTAAGTCCAAATACATGACTCAAACTGTGATTGTGCTTATCAACCCAACCCAAACCAACCCAAAATTGCATTTTGGGTTGAGTTTAGGGTTTACAAAATAAAATCGGTTTGGTGTTTGGGTTTCATAGTTCGACTTTCAAATCAGGTTGGGTTGGATTTGGGTTGACCTCCTGAGGTTGGTTTAGGGTTGGGTTAAGGTCAACCTGACCGAAACCGAATCGAGTTGCACCCTACTGATGGCTAGATCATCAAATGGGTCTAAAATTTTCATCAAGGGCTACCCAAATCCCACATCTCGATCTAATCGAACAGTCCAAATTAACCGAATACTCAAGAAATAAGATGGGTATACAAATATTTGAGGACCACAAGACCATACTTCAAAGAAAAAACACTATTGCTCCATTGTCCCTATCAGTTTAGGGGAGGGATAGAGAGAGGTATTGATGGGTCTATTATGGGCCGTAAATTGTTGGGCCCCAGTCCAAGGTGAGGACCCATGTTTGATAGCTTTGATAGGAAAGGAATCAGCCATATATGGTGGTGGGAAGGAGTTCAGGATTAGGATGTGCACGTGGATCTGATAAGGCTGTCATTTGATCAATCACATTCTGTCGGGTCTCTCTGCTTGAAATGACACTTGGCAGCTTTTGAGTGGCCGACAACAGAATATAAAAGATTAATAATTCACCTCTCCTGTACATATAACACCACATCTGGGCCCACAAAAGAATCAAATTACGTAACCTATCTTTTCATTCCCCCACCTCTCTTTTTCTTCCCTTTAATAGACTTAGAACAAAACAAACAAAGAGGTAATACTATTATTGGATCCAGACCCATCTCAGACCGTACACATGGCAGGCGTGAAGATGAGTCAGAACATATAATTCAATAAGGCCCACTTATATGTTTGACCACTGCGGCCAACAGTCTATCCAATCAATAATACTAGATTAAATTATGGCAGAAATGCAGATATGGAATTAAGGCGCGGGTTCGTATCCTCTGCAACTTAAGACTTGCACCAATTTATACAGCACAATTGGATTGTTGTCACGTGGATACTAAAATAGTGCCAAAGACAAATTAGCAAAGCTATTTAGTTGTAAGGGTACCCATGTGTTATTTAAAAAAAAAACTAGCGCCGTTAACAACGTTTTCATTATTGTTTTTTCGCGTCATTTTGGTTGTTCTTATTTTCCCTTTAATTTCAAAACTCATTCTGAGCTCCACATTCTCAGTTTCAACAACATCAATACTCTAGAGAAGAGAGTATCTACATCATCATCAACGACATCAATCTCTACTCATTAACAGTTTTAGCTAACTAGATCTTGTTCTATCTGGATTGTTGTTGTTATTTTCTTTTCATTAAGAAGGGTCAATACTCCAAAGAAGATTATCTATCATTAACAACATCAATACTCTATTGAACAAAATTTTAGCTAGAAAAGAGATAATCTCTACAAAGAAGAGTACCCCTTTTTAAGCCTTGGGTACCCATAGTTTAATGGTTCACAGGATACCCATAGGCTTAATTTTTAAGCCAATGGTACCATGTAAGGGAATTAAGCATAGGATATTCCATTTTAAGCACAGGGTACCCAAGGCTTAAAATGGGGTATCCTAGGCTTAAACTTTCACAGGGTACCCGAGGCTTGAAAGAATGAAGTCAAGAGTACCCCCTCTTATATTAAGACAA
>JAUPMG010305707.1:0-16548 GCA_031762675.1 Pachysandra terminalis
GATCAAGTTGTTGCGTTTGATTCTTCGAACACGACAATCTCTTGTAGTTGCAAGAAGTTTGAGTTTTATGGGGATCTTATGCATGCATGCTTTAAAGGTCCTTATTGAAAAACAAAAGATTTATGAGATTCCATCAAAAAATATTTTGCAAAGAAATTGGAAAGGGTGCTCAAACAACTTCTCTACCTTTTGATCCTAGTCTCGTAAGTCAGCCATGGTCATCTAATGATGCCATGCCATCTTTCCATCTGAATATAGCTCCTCAACTAACTATAAGTTCTTTTTCTACCTACTTGTGCTCCTGTTGATTTATGAATTGATCATATGAAAGTAACCTTTTTAATTGTGTATATAATTTAAATTATTTTGATGCTAATATACATTGATTTAATTATTTGTGTTATCAAAATCTATGTTCATAGGTAACATCAAGTTATGGAGGTCGTCGGCCTAAAGGTGTTGCTATCAAGCAAAAGGCTTGATCCTGGTCTAATCCCTAAACCATATGTTGGAACCTTTCCAACATATGTAAGTCACTTTTTTGACAATAATAAACTTTTGTTTGACTAATTATACCACTAAATTTTATTTACATAAGAAACATCAATTCATGGAGGTTCATATTATGCTCACAGTACTGCCATTTTTCCATCTGAACAAGTGGGTCAGAACATCCATTTTCCTTTTCATGCTCAGGTAAAAGATTTATTGGAATGATTGTCATTGATTTTTTGTATGTCAGTATTAGGATCGCTTATATGAACATTATGGCGGGACTCCAAGGTCCCATAAGACTCCGGTTCTCTCATAAATGTTGTAGCAAAAATAATAATAAAAAACGACTTTCTAAAAAATCCACTAAAATACTCATTTCTTTTTTTGGTAGGACCACCAAAGCACTCATTCTCGCACTGATTATAAAAAAAAACTCTCTCACTTTGTAGACACTTATAAGCCCTATAATATAGGGTTAGCATAGGGTTCTTTTACCAAAAAAAGAAGGGATGTATAGAGTTGAACGCATAAGCTTGTACACGTAAAAAATAATTAATTAAAGCTTTATTATTGCAAAATTTATACAGGACCCCGAGTCCTGCCATAAGGTTCATATGTTAATTGTATAATGTTATGCAGGAATCAATGCTTCAAACATTGAATCATGTTCAACGAGAGTCCTACGCTGGAAGGTTGAATTTTGATGACAAATGAATATTAACTACTTGTGATTTAGAGAAGACGAATCTGCTCCATATTTGCATGATCCAAGTTTCAAATAGTATTTTAAGTTTATGGTTTACAATAATTTCTTAGGCACATTTAATGCACAAATATTTTGACGTTTCCTCAAACATTCGTAAGAAGGTGTGTAGTATTGTTGCTACATTAAACATCTATGGTTGAATTATCTTGACCCAAATAACTCCAAAATTGTAGTTTGGGTTAGATTTAGGGTTTACAAAATAAAATCGGTTTGTTGTTTGGGTTTCTTGGCTCGACTTTCAAATTGAGTGAGGTAGGATTTGGGTTGACCTTCAAAGAAATCGGTTTAGGTTGGGTTGAGGTCAACCCGACCTAAACCGAACCTAGTTGCACCTCTATATAGATAAAGCTTAAACAATTGAGGATAGTAATTATAATATTAATACACTTGAAAAAAGAGAATATTGAATTTTTTAGGTTATTCCTAATAAATCTCTTATCTAAACCCAACATTAACCCCAAACCATCCCATGGTTCTACAGATCGGTCCTGTCTGTATCGAGATCAGACCTCAATGGTCTGATCGTGAGGTTTTAAACCTGGCCGATACAATCGGTACGGGTATTTTTTATTTATTTTTTTTAATTTGTAGATTGGATGATTCAGACTGATTTTGATATGGACCAGTCCAGTATCAATGGACTGGCGATCGGTACCACTGGTTCAATCTATTTTTTAAATTTAAAAATTTCATCAATTTTGTAGGAGATCGGACTGCCCAATACCGCCAATTTGAACCAATATCAGACCGGTCCTGGAACATTAAACCATGAAGCATCCTATGGGATGATAAATGAAATTGTAGACCAGTTCTACACTCCAAACAAAGAAACCTGGTGAGCAGAAAATGAAATTTGTAGAACTGTTCCAATTAGTGACAAAATGGGCGATAAATGTTACAAACATCAAAATACAAGGGATCAATATTTTATAAAACATTATGAGAGGAGGTAACTGTAATTGTTAAGACCATATAGGAGGTTTTTATAATTTACGCTTAAAATTATAATGTACAAAAGGTATATGCTTTATCAAGCTTACCGTGCCCGATTTCGAGAGGTTCATTGCTTTCTACGACGACGAGAAGAAAATAGCAAGGCCAAGACCCAGAGCAATCGCGGATCTCTCAGATCTGCCGGAGCTCAAAAAAAAAAATTAAAGAAATAAATCCGTACGATGCCTTCCAGGATAAGAACTTTGTTGAAGGTAATAATCCTCGGCGATAGCGGGTTAGTTTTTTTTTTTTTTTTTTTGCCTTAATTTTTAATATGATTTTCGTCAATTCTAGCTTTGATTTACAGTTATTTGATTTCGGATCGGTTGGAACTGGATCTCTTGAGATCAATGTTTTGAGTTATTAATTCTATACGATGAATCCGTCTCGAAACCCTAAGTTTGTTTCTGAGAGATTTTGTTGATTCGGTCGATGATAATCGAAGAGAAAATTTGGCAGGATTCTTTCGTTATAAACAGGGTTTCGAGGTTTAGAAGTACTGCAATCTTGATTGAAATCAAATTTCTTCATAGAAGAATATTTCTTATTAGATAGAATTCTCGATGGAACTGTAACTTTTAGTTTTGAGTAGTTGCATATTTATTGAAATAGTTTAATTGTTTATTTTTAGTAATTTTGGTTCTTCTGTTATCTACTGTTACTTTCTCTCTCTCATTTTTTTTTTTTTGCCTTCATTTATAATATTATTTTTGTCAATTCTAGCTTTGATTTACAGGTATTTGATTTCGGATCGGTTGGAACTGGATCTCTCGAGATCAATGTTTAGAGTTAATAATTCTATACAATGAATCCGTCTCAAAACCCTAAGTTTGTTTCTGAAGGATTTTATTGATCCAGTCGATGATAATCGAAGAGAAAATTCGGCAGGATTTTTCTCGTTATAAACAGGGTTTAGAGGTGTAGAAGTAATGCAATCTTGATTGAAATCCGATTTCCTCATAGAAGAATCTTTCTTATTAGAAAGATTTCTTGATCTAACTGTAACTTTTAGTTTTGAGTAGTTGCAATAATTTTGGTTCTTCTGTTATCTACTGTTACTTATTCTGTCTTTCTCACTCTCTCTTTTTTTTTTGCATTCATTTACAATATTATGTTCATCAATTCTAACTTTGATTTACAGTTATTCGATTTTGGATCGGTTGGAACTGGATCTCTTGAGATCAATGTTTATAGTTAATAATTCTGTACGATGAATCCACTCGAAACCCTAAGTTTGTTTCTGAGAGATTTTATTGATTCAGTCGATGATAGTCGAAAAGAAAAATTGGCAGGATTCTTTCGTTATAAACAGGGTTTAGAGGTGTAGAAGTACTGCAATCTTGATTGAAATCCAATTTCCTCATAAAAGAATATTTATTATTAGAGAGATTTCTTGATGGAACTGTAACTTTTAGTTTTGAGTAGTTGCATATCTATTGAAATAGTTTAATTGTTTATTTTTGGTAATTTTGGGTCTTCTGGTATCTACTGTTACTTATTCTCTCTCTCTCTCTCTCTCTCTCTCTCTCTCTCTCTCTCTCTCTCTCTCTCTCGTTCCTTCATTTATAATATTATTTTCGTCAATTCTAGCTTTTTGATTTACAGTTATTTGATTTCAGCTCGGTTGGAACTGGATCTCTTGAGATCAATGTTTAGAGTTAATAATTCTATATGATGAATACTTCTCAAAACCCAAAGTTTGTTTCTGAGAGATTTTATTGATTCAGTCGATGACAATCGAAGAGAAACTTCGGCAGGATTCTCTCATTATAAACAGGGTTTTGAATAGTTGCGTATTTATTGAAATAGTTTAATTGTTTATTTTTAGTAATTTTGGTTCTTCTGTTATCTACTGTTCCTATTCTCTTTTTTTTTTTGTTGCCTTCTATAATTTCGATTGATCTGTTATCTACAGGGTTGGAAAGACTTCTTTGATGAATCAGTATCCTTTTGTCCTTCTTAACTAATTTCATCAAGGTAGAAAAATGCCTAACACCGAAATAGATCTCCGGTTCCTGTTAACTGTTGAAAACTCTTAATGAAAAGATATCCGTTTCTTTTTTGGGTTTGGTTACGTTTGCCTTGAGAATTTGCCTTTAGATATGTGAGTAAGAAGTTCAGCAATCAGTACAAGGCAACTATTGGTGCAGATTTCTTGACAAAGGAAGTGCAGTTCGAAGACAGGCTATTCACCTTACAGGTTAGTGATAACTGATAAGGTTGATCTTCAAGATTATGCATGAAATGTATTTAATCCCTAAATATTTTATGCATGAAAAGCTTATTCCATGATTAAGTGTTTTATTTGGTTCCATCATCGATCTGTTATTTTCCTTTTTTCTTTTCTTTTCTTCTTTTCAAGTGGGGGAGTGAGACTTTGAGTTCTTATTTACATTTAATCCAGTTGTTCCATTAAGTTTAGATTTACCTTCATTATGTTCTAGTTGTTATCATGTTTGTCAAAGAACATATGCTATGAAGTGCAAAATGATCTGATGGTCACAGGACTTCCTTACCCTACTCTTGTTGCACATGATTATAATATGCACCACATTCTGTTTGTCCTCGATTATGCCCAAAAATCATACTTGGTTGCTGATAGAATGATCCAGTACCATTTAATCAATTGACTTGATCTTACTGCTGTTGATTCGGGGAATAAATCAAATTAAAGAGGTTTCTTATTGAAGGAAAAATTCAGATCAGTGGGGTTTGATAGGACATACATGAAAGATACACCAACCTGTTAAAATATATCAATTGTAACAGTTCAATAAAATTTATCTATATCCAAAAAAAAAAAAGGCCATTGGACTATTATGTTATTTTTGTTATGCAAGTGTGTTTGTGACTTTTTTTGTCTTCTGTTGCCCAGCGTGTTTGTAAAAACTTGGGGATAGAATGCTAGACGTTGTGAAGCCTCTTATGTTTTTATTGGGTATCTTACCTAAGGTTTTGTTATCAGTTTGAAGAATGGGTTATGTTTCAACCTCGTTATATCGATCCTTCTGTATGAGCTCCCAAACCACAGTCAGGGTCATTCTCTCACGTACTCTAGAATATATGTTGCATGGGTATGGGTACGAGTGTTGTAGTTTGACGTGTTGGGTTTGGCAGTATCCAAAAAGTAGGATTGGAGGACACGGCTGTATGAATGCATGAATATATTTTCTCTAAAGAATTCATTTGCCTATTTGGGGTGACATTCATGCCAATGAACTTGATTTCACCATCAATACCAATTTCCCTAATTTTTCCTTTTTTCTTATTTGGAATTAATTTCACCAATCTCACAATCTCGGTTGATGCCATATGGATTTCTGGCTCACTAAACTTATGGATTATTAGTCCATCCATAGACACAAACTACTTGTACCTTGAGGCTTGTCTCATTGCCAACTTAAAGCTTGTGCTTTAAATCATGGGATCTATGGATAGTTACAAAACCCTTGATGTAACTCTCTGTCTCTCTCTCTCTCTCTCTCTGCTTGAGCTAGTTGGTGCTTAACGTTGTTCCAATTTTTTCTTTCTAAACCAATTTTTATGTATCTGCTTCTCTTCTTAATCAAATTGTTTGAGAGAAATTTTTAGATGTGCTTCTCTTCTAAACCAAAGCAAGCTAGCCTACCTCTTTTAAGCAAATATTTCAAAATGACATTTTTAGATGATCCACTGAATTGGTTTTCTTTTCTGAGTGTATTCCGATTTAATTTATATTCTATCTTTCTTTTTCTTTATGCTTGGTACTGGATGTTATTATTCTATTCTTCTTTTGTAAACTTGTGAGGGAATTCCTTACTGTTACTTTATTGTGTTTTATATACTCATTAATGGAAAGGTAATTATTCCTTTGCATGTCCTGTCTGATTTACAGTTCAAGTAACTGTAATTAACACCAGAGTTCTTTAGGTTTGATGATGATACTACTGCTAGGTTCTGATATATGCTGAAAAGGGTTTCAAAACATTCTGCAAGTTCCTCTTCTTCTTCTTTTTTAATAAATTATTACTATTCGAGGATGCAATCCTCTCATTATTTCAGTTAAAAGACTTTGGCGTAGCTCTGGATCACTTTTCCATGTATATATTCTGATAAGGTGAGAGAGTTGTGTTTTAACATCTGGTCAACTTTCTGGTTTTGGCAGATCTGGGATACGGCTGGCCAAGAAAGATTCCAAAGTCTGGGTGTTGCTTTCTACCGTGGTGCGGACTGTTGTGTTCTTGTGTATGATGTTAATGTTATGAAATCATTTGACAATTTGAACAATTGGAGGGAAGAATTCCTTATTCAGGTATATTTGATGGCGATGATGATGTATTCTTATATTCCTATGTTGTTTTTTAGTGTAAACTTATGGGATGTTTGGTTGCTAGGATAACAGTTTTTGGATAGATATACTTTTGATAGATGAACTATTTTGTACTGTACTTGGGAGCTTAGAAACCTAAGGTGCTATGGCAACAAGAACAAGAAATTTGCATGCAATTCTGTAAGGAACTGGCTTTTGCAAGTCGATTTCTTTGGAATACAAATCAAACGAATTTTAAGAACCTTAATGAATAAGTTATAATTATATTTGAGAAAACATCCTAATAATAGACATAAAATAATTTGTTCCCTCTCTTTTTTAATTTCCATGGAAGATTCCAAGTTAGAGTCACATAACCAGTATACAATGTGTTTCATACATAAGTAGAAATTTTTACCTAAATATTTTCTGTTTGAAGCCCTAACGACCATGTAATTTTAAACAGTGAATTCAGAATTGACATCTGGGTGAACCAGCGAACTAGGTTACCATGCTTTGGAGAAGACATCTACATTTCTAAAAAGACACTAGTAGAGGAACATTGGGGGTGTAAATGTGTACTCTTGAAAAAAGAGTTACTTTGTACAGTTAAATTGCCTTTAGGCCCCGATTGGTGCAGCTTTCCGAAGGCCTGTAAGCACTTCCTAACCCTATAGAGGTTCCTACCTAAGGTTTAGGTGTTTGGTAACAACTTTGAAAACTGCTTCGAATAGAGCAGCTTCTTTAGGAACTAGGATGCCCATTTTGTCGAAGCAGAGGGAGACTTGCTTTTAAAAATTGCTTTTGTGGGAAGGAATGGAGTTTTAAATGAAACATTCAAAATGCAAAATTGCCTTTCTATTTCCATTGTATATTCTTTAAAAAGACGGAGACACTCTTTAGCATATAAGTACTTACAAAAATATGCTTTTGTACGAATTTTCTCAACAAACGCATTTTTAGCTAAAGGCTTTCATTGAAAGCCCTTTACTCCAAAGTCCCTTCTGTTTGTGGGAAGCTACATTAAACAGGGCCTTTATCGGGTAGAGCTGTTGGATAAAGATGGCTTTTTGAATAATCCTCCATATAAAAGAGCTGAAGGAATTGGGCTGATGAATTAAATTTTTTCTGCAGGCAAGTCCTTCAAACCCAGAAAATTTTCCGTTCGTTGTTTTAGGAAACAAGGTTGATGTGGATGGTGGAAACAGCAGAGTGGTAGGGGATGCATTTCCTTGAATATTTTCAGTGCTTTATATTTTTGTTATGCTGCTGATGTCAAGTGGTGGCATTTCATAACTATTTCAGGTTTCAGAGAAAAAGGCTCGAGCTTGGTGTGCCTCAAAGGGGAATATTCCTTACTTTGAGACATCAGCGAAGGAGGGGATCAATGTTGAAGAAGCTTTCCAGTGCATTGCAAAGAATGCTCTAACGAGTGGGGAAGAGGAAGAGATGTAAGTGGAAAATACTCTTCACATAGGCACTTGGGCACACACAAACCCAATGATTTAGTCAAGTTTTCTAGATGGAAAATATATATACTGATTGGATTGACAATTTATTGGCCCCCAGCAACTGAAATATCCCCAATCCAAACACTTAATTTATTTCTAGAATCAAATAACCTGCTTGCTTTTATTTAGTGTCTTAGGTTGAATGTTTGTATTTTTGAGAACAGATTACTTGAAGAGAAATGAATGTTCACTAATTTTTTTTTTTTTTTTATTATTATTTTTTTATTATAACTTTGGAGAGAGGCATTAACTGACTTATTTTCTCTGTTGTTGCTTCTGCTGGTGGTTTCATCCGATATGAAGATACCTGCCGGATACCATTGATGTTGCAAGCAACAATCAGAATAGGTCGACAGGGTGTGAATGCTAGAAGACTTGCTAGATTATATTTGAAAGCATGTGAGATTCAGTCACACTTATTTCTGTAATCGTTTTGCGACTTTGAAGCATATTCAAATGGTTTGTCCCTTTTATTTACATTCTACCCTTCAGGCTACAAATGTACATTAGTGTTATGCAGGAAATAATCAGCTCCTGAGGCTGGCTTGGACAATGACAGTTTTATTGTTTTGTTCATTTTGCAAAACTAATTGGACTGTGGACTTACATAATAACATTGGATAGAGAGAAACTGTGTTGTAAGACAACCACAAAGCTTCAGCTGTTTCGAGTAGAAAATCCAACTATATATGCTTTGAAGGTGATGCCTTTTTAAAGTTATCCAAGCCAATATGGGTTCGCATTGGAAGCCGTGGGCAGGAGGAGATCAGGATTTTTAGTGTGGACCCAAGTCACCCGAACGCGAGCATGTGCAAGAGTGTGGATCATTAGAATCGAATGATAAGTACATTTTAGATCACAGAATATCCCGGCTGTGGATGAATTTTGCATCCTTGTGCAGCCACCAGCCCCCACCCGATCTCAGTGGAGGATTTTGGCATTCCAGTTGTAATGATACTGCCTAAGTACTAGGTTTATGGCATCTAACGTTAAACAATGAAATCACAGCTTCACTCTTGCTTATGTATATGGTCCTACCGGCAACAATATTCTGTTTACTGTGTCTGGATCCTGTTTGCAGTGCCTGTAAGCACCCTGTTCCAATTGTACTTTGTCTAAAGAGTAATCTCGGAAAAGTGAAATAAACTTTTCTACATATTGATCTGAACTCAAGTGTGAAGATTTCTTTCGACGACAATTGCAAACCATCCACAAGATACGAGGCAATGAATCAGACGACCTAGTCCATTGCTTATTGGCATAACCATGACGGTGCCCACAAGAAGAATTTTCATGTGCTAATACTGTAATTATACTTCAAAATATACTCTGGTTAGTCTCTACGGAAAGTAGAGAACAGTAGAACAAAATAGACAATGAAAATTGAGTATATACAAGTCATTGTCAAAAAGGTAGGTCCCATCACGCCATTGTTGTCAAGATGGTGGTTCCTACTGGCAGAAGTATAAAAAGCAAACTAAAATAACCTCCACGAATCGATAATAGCTCGAAGGTGCTGCTTGTCATACCCAAGGCCTGGGATCAATTCTCCCACATTCATCGTTGCTCCTGAAAAGGAGGTTCGGGTTCAATTTCGCGTCTCCCCTATAGGGGAGTGGTCGCGTGACCACCAGCGCGGACATACCAAAAAAAAATCAGAATTGACAATAGCCCTCTGCTAGATATTGCTCCAATAACAGAATGAAAAATTTCCTGGTCCAATCACTGAATTGAAATCCAGATCTTGCTGTCATGAACCTTTTCCCCAGTCCAAAAAAAGAAAGGGCATTCAACTACAGAAGTCAACCATGAACTGAAAATGAAATCTGCTGAGTGCTGACCCAACTTACTCTCAAATCTTATGCAACCTCATTTGCTGCTTTGGTTTATAGATCGACCATGACCCCTGAACCTGAATATGCCTTCTCATTGCAGAATCCCTCACCTAGGGATGAAAGAGAAAATTACACCAACGAAACACACAAAAAAAACTCCTGGCACCAAATGCACTGGTATACAAGCAACATCCCCTGGGGTGCACGTGTACGTTCATGCATGAAGTAAACAGTAGACAATGATATATAAACTTTGAGAAATAGCTATGATGCATAAAATCATCTTTTAGCAGTTCCTTAAACTGCTTGCATATAAGGAACGGGTATGTGAAGACTGTTAGCCCTAATACTAAAACTGAATCAAATCATTCCAGATGCAATTTAGAGAAAGCCAACAATCTTAGGAGTCAACCAACTTGCACAGATTGGCAACAGATAAAAGGCACGTGCAAGCTTCTTACTGAAGTTTCAGTGTTGACAGCAGTAACATGCATTATGCTAATTAAAACACCACCTCGGTATTCATGTTTGTATCATTCACAAGTTATTACATAGTCTAGAAGTACTCACTCAAATGAGATAGGCATTAATAAACACATTCCCAGATTACGAGCTTAGTTATGTAATCCGTTGATATAGAATGGCAGATTGCACATTTGAGCTCTGATGAGTGAATTCTCACAATTAATTCGTGTATTAAAACTTGACAGAGCAAGAATAAAAAGGTGATGAGAAGCTTGGTTTGTTGGGGGGAGAGAGAAGCGAGGGACTCAAGTTTTCGGAAACTACATCCAGGGAAAAGCCTACATCTAGGAGAAAAAAATTTATATACTTTGATAAGGCACGACTTCAAGGATTTGACAGCAATAAATGGAGGACGCATTAGGTGAGATAATGGCATGAGAGTGGGGCAGTGACTGTCAATACAACTGTGCTAAACATGCATCTCTTGGTACTGTTAAGCCACAAAAAACTTGTGTTGCTAAAGCATAAAAGTTTTCATCTTTATATGCACTTGTTAGATAAGAGGATGAAAGGAAGACCAAAATTCTACCAAAAAAAAAGGAAAGGAAGACCAAAAAGAACTTGGATGGAATCAGTTTGAAAGCTTTTAGACTAGTAATCTAACTAAAGATATGATTTTTGACAAATTGGGATGGAGGAATAGGATTCGTGTTGCTAGTTAGGATAAGGAATTTTGTTGTGTTGTTGTACACATGTAGTGTGGAAGCGCTCTAGACCTTAGAGTATCTTCACAATTGATGCTTTGGGTGCTCCCATTGTCGCTTTTGTTCCCGCATCCGCTCAATGCTCTATACTCACTTAGATTATAAGAAATATATAATACACTATGGACAATAGAGAGTGAGAAATATATCTATAAACTTGCAAGACTAAAATAAACAATAAAAGACTGAGAGATCAAGATCGAGTTAGGTGCATTACGAGTGATGACTTCAAAGTCTTAGTAAAGGATGAGGAGATTAAAAAAAAAGGTAAAGGAATTATTTCCAAAAGTTACCAGATGGTGAAGGGCTAGACAACTTTATAATAAGTAAAGATATAAATAATGGAGAGTCGATAAAACTCTACTAAGTTCGGGCTACTATTAAAATTATTAAAGCGAAGGGAGCTCTTTAGCCAAGATGAAAATAGGAAAATCCCTGGGATCAAATGATATTCCAATTTAAGTATGGAAATTCATGGAAGAGAATGGTTTATTTTGAAAGGAAATATTTGTTAGAATACAAAATGCCAAAGGCTTGGACGAGAAACATAGCAGTACCTATATACAGGGAATAAAGGAGACATTCAAAATTCTATTAATTAATATGATAATAAGCTTGTGACTCTAAGGATAAGAAGAATGACACGTGTCAGAAATCATTTTGGCTTTATGTTATGGAGGTCTACCATTGAGGTTATCGTTTTACTTACAAAATTATTGAAGTTTAGAGAGAAAAGAAGCGGCCGTCATATGGTTTTATTAACCAAGAGAGAGCATATAACAGAGTCCCTAGATAGTTAATCTCGTAGGTTTAGAGACTGAGAGAGTACTAATTATGTACATTGAGGCCATTAAGGACATGTATAATGGAGCGCTAACTAGAATAAGGAAAGCAAGCTGTGAGACAAAAGAGCTTCCAGTAATGATAGGTCTACATCAAGGTTTAGCGATGAAATCTTATCTTTTTTGCTTCAATTATGGATGAATTCCAGCTCATATTCAAGAGGAGGTGCCTTGGTGTATGTTAATTACAAATGATGGGTTGTGGTGGACCAAACTAGAGAGGGAGTGTAGATGCAAAATTAGAATTATGGAGGAATACATTGGAATCAATGGTTTTAAAATAACTTGAGTTATAAATGAGTATATGGACTATAAAGTTAACACAAACGTTAGCATAAGTGAAGCAATGGTAAATTGAGAACCAAGAGATTTTTATAAGCAATCACTTCCTGATACAGCATGCATGAAAATCATGTATTGAGGTGATTAGAGATCAGATTTCAGAAAAATAATAAATAATTCAAATAAAAATGCAAGCTATTCACACAATAATTGCTGAAATATTCTAATCAAGCATTAAAAGACTGATCTGATCTCTACAAAAAAACCACAATCAAGTAGTGCAAACCCAATACTCAATTAGGAGGTCAAATACCCCCCTATTCTAGGACTGCAGATAAAATTCAAGTTCTAAAAACATTATCAAATCAGTATTTTATTGAGTTTACTAGGGTTTTAACTGTGCTGGAAAATTTCAGTAACAAAAACTGTTTAGAAGTGGAATAAAACCCTAGACAAAAGGACTCCTACAATAGAAGATTAGAGCAGATGGAAAAACACTAGAAATAAGAAGAAAGATGGATAGGTTCAAAGAAATAACAGTAACTAACCTTAGATCTGACTTTTCTTCAAAAAAACAAGAGAAGAGAATGGTTGTTAGAACAGAATACCAACCAAAATAAACTTACCAAAGGGTAGAGAACAAAGAAAATGGCCTAGGAATCACTCCTAGAGGTTTCACACCTATCAATCTCTGGAGCCTAGGGTTTCCAATCACTGGAGAACAAAACTGCCATGTTTACTCATAAAGTCATGTCTTTCTTTTTTTTTTTTGGAAGGTATCATGCCTTACTTTTGTTATCTCTTAACATTGGAGGGCGTGCCAATATCAGCCCTAGGCGGATGTTTCCAAAAACATCCCTAGACCTAGAAGGTGTGGGCCTAGTTGATGCCTCACGGGACTCATATCGCCCAACTCCAGAGAAGCATAGATATCACAAGTGGGACGATGTAATAAGCAGCATCCGAAGAGCTGACATGACGGGGAATCAACTCTTTCTGGAACTCCGGCTGAAGGCCAGTAGTAAACCTAGTGAGTCACCAAAGGATCTTTCTGTACATTGCACCTTAGCATGAACTCATCAAATTTAGCAATATAATCCTGAACAACCATTGATCCTTGGCGTAAGGTCTGACATTGACGTAAGAGGCTCTCACGATAGGTTAGAGGAAGATATTTCTCCTTCATCTCTTACCAAGTAATGGGTGCTTGGTTTGCCCTTTCTAGCCTTCTCTCTACGTTAGTCCAGTAGAATTTGGCTTGCCCAATCAACTTCATTCTGGCAAATTGGACCTTTCGATTTTCAGACATATCAAACCACTTGAAGTAGTGGTCCATGTCTAAAAGCTAGTAAAGGAAATTAGTGAGTTCAAGTCGACCATCAAAGCTAGGTGCTTCAACTTTAACAGATCTAAGCATCCAATTACCTGGATCATAATGATCCTGGTAATTTTCATGTTGAAAGTGTGGTGCTGGTCTACCTGAACCCCTCCCTCTTAAAACTCGACCTCTGCCTTGACCATGAATATGAAATTCATCCTCATCACAGACTCTAGGTTAAATTGTTGGTGGTTCATTGGTTGATCAACTTGGGCATTCATTGGGTTATCCTGCACATTCTGGTTTGCTTCCAAACTAGCCATTCTTTGATTCAGAGAATACACGTTGGTGGACAAGGCGGCTAGTTGAGCAGAAATCTGCTGCATGAACTGATTGTTATTAAGTTCCATCTCCAATGGGGGTAATGGAAGATTGGGCAGATAGGAAGTACCACTACGCGTGGACATGCACAACCAAGGGGGCAAACAGACTTCCAGACTCTCTAACTAAATGCGATGCACTAAAGACAACTATATGGCGCCTGTATCTATATGCAAGGACTCGAATAGAAGAACCCTAGGAAAAGAAGACCAAGAATAAAACCCTAAATTAGGACCATGCTCTGATACCATCATTCTTATTTATCTGGTACTGGTGAGATTCCTTTACTAACCCATGCTTCAGATTGGTGAGATTCTGATCTGTTCAAGGTCTTGGCAGTGAGATTTTGTCAGATTATCCTTCTTCTTCCCCTTTATTCATTTTTTTATTTCATTTTAAGAGCTTCCTGCTGTCCTGCATCACTTCCACTATCTTATCCATAAGAAAGGGGTATCGATGAAGATGTGCCCCATAGGATTAGAGTTGATTGGATCAAGTAGAGAGGTGAATCCAGAGTGTTATGTGGTCAACATATTCCACTCAAAAAAGGGAAATTTTATAAGACATACTAAGCTTGCTATGATGTATGGAGCATAATTAGGCCGGTAAATAAATCGAATTCGAAGCAGATTCTGCTGAATCCGAATCCGATTTGTTAAGAAATCTACTAGATCCAAATTCGAATCCGAATCCAATGGATTTTCATAAATTCTATTCGAATTCGATTATGATGAGAAATCGGAAATCTGATTCGATCCGAATATCCCAAAAATCCAAGTCTAGAAGAGAAGAATGCTGGAAACTAGGGTTTTTTTTGTTTTGTTTTGTTTACAAGGTGATGTTAATATGTATCACAAGTAATGATACAATGTAGCTATAATGTATAAAAGTAAGTATCCGATTCAATGGATATATTGTTATGTGAGACACCATTCATAGATAATGTTAGAATGTGGCACACTATACAAAAAGGAATACATGGGTTTTAATTATATAATCGAATCGGATTTATAAAGAAACATATTCGACTCGATTATAATCGGAATTTTCGGATTCGGATCTTAATTGGATTTCGGATAGAAAATATCTTATCAGATCCGCTATAATCGGATCGGATTCGGGTCATGATCTTATCCATTGACAGGCCTAAGCATAATATTGGACAAGATAGAAATGACATATCTATAGATCAATGTCGTTGCAATCAGGGTATGGAGATGTATGTGTTGTAAGACTAGGAAAGATAAGGCAATGAATGAACATCGAGAATTTCTACGAGATAAGATACACACTAAGATGGCTTTAAAAGGGATGCATATCGAATGATCTAAGAAGGCGAGAGGAAGACCAAAAGGACCTAGATGGAGTCAGTCCAAAATTACTTAAATATACAATCAGACCAAAGATATGATCTTAAAGAGCTGAGATGGTGAAACATGATTCATGTTGCCAACCCAACTAGTTGAGATAAGGTATTTTGTTGTTATTGTATTACCAGATTACGAAATAAAGTATGATATTTTGCCATCACTGATATTGCTAGAGTTGCTTTCCCATATTTCACATTTATGACTAGTACCAATAATGACAATTTAAAAAGATGCATCCTCCACTTTGTTATTGATACCTACAACTCTAGCCATCATGGCTTTAGAAGAAAAATTGAAGATCATGCCAAAGGTGAATTCTAACAACGACTCTGTGCATGAGGATTCTTCTCTATTTGGTAAGATTTACCAGACTCCAGAGACTTTGTACACGAGGGTTCTGTCGTTGCAAAGTTCTTATCCCAATCTCCTACTGATTTGGTTTGGAACCTCCCATGTAGGAGGAGATCCCATACCAGCTAATCTGGAGGAATCCTCGACTCAATCCTTCCTTTCTCTCATTCATAGAAATAAGGACTCCCCTCTTGTCCATTATCATCAATTATGGAAGCACCGCATTCTTCCTAAAATCAAGGCTTTTATTTTGACCATTGCTCTTTACAAGATCAATATCTATAAGATCCTCCAAAATAGACAAAAATACATAGCGCTGTCACCACTTGCTTAATGCTTATGAAATAGGTATATAGACCCCTAGTCACCACCTGGAACGAGACGTTCCATCCCTCTATAAAGGAACTTGTTGATCGTTGTTGTTCTCTCCCCCTTGTTCTCCGTTCCTTGTTATTCGTGAGGGGGAGGATTCTGTGTCGAAGGTACAGGAGGTATTGTCGGATGAGGTTGAAGAGGGACAGATTAACTCTAATCTGTTTTTGACGCTGCCTGTTTCCACGCCTTCGTCGTCTTCGTCGGGTCGGAGTACGAACCTGGAGGTCCGCGCTATTCCATCTATCAAGGTGAGTGGGGACGAGGATGGAGCTCTGTGTTCGGTGGAACTAATCAACTTCTTGTTTCCTGGTGAGGATAACAGCAATGAGCTAATAGTGTCTTGTCTTCAGGACTGGGATGGTAGGTCGGAGAGAGACATGGGGGTACCCGTTAGATCCCTTTTGGAAACGGAGGATGCGATTTCGGAGTGGATATTAGATAAACTGGGAAAGTTTAAGGAGTTCTTGGGCCTGTCTTGTGAAGGTTTTGAAGCTGAAACGATGAGTCTCTTT
>JAUPMG010305726.1:0-16547 GCA_031762675.1 Pachysandra terminalis
TCCACAAATCAAAATATAACTTGAGCAAATACTAGAAATGTCAGATTTTCTATCTATAGGGTAAGTTATTATATCCACATATTAGGATCTAAGTGTCAATTTGATGCACTTTTCATTACAACTACAAACATCTGCCCATACTTTGTCCTTCAGTATTATATAGAAATTCCTAACCTAGCAATATTTCCAGTGTAAGTATTTTTAGGTTATGTTTAGCTCAAATGGGCAGCATTTTAATACTAGATCTGTCATTATCCAAGATAGTAAATTATCATCCTTAGTAACAAGTGAACTTATAGAGGATAATTACAAAAGTGAAAAAATAAAATAAAAAAGGAATCCACACAAACAAGGGTTGCCTTGTGTTATATGGTATTTCTCAGAGTTGGAAAATCACTTGCCAATATCCATATTACAATGACTAATCTACAAATTGCATATATCAATTAACAATGAGCATCTGAACAGGGGTAATCGTTTGAAGATTAAATCTTGAGACAATAAATCAAATTTCATTAACGAATAGCAGATATATCTCTTGATAGGCCGATGACGACGGAAGGCAACAGCAACGGCGACGAGGACGGAAAGCAACAGGAATGGCGACAAGGACGGATGGCAACGGGAACGATGACGGCAACGGAGAAGGCGACGGCAACAGAGAAGGCAGCGCAGATCGAGAAGGCGAGCGGGAAAGAGAAAGAGAAGGGGAAAAAGAAGGTGGAGTATCGGGGGTAAAAAAATAACTCGATGTCAGCGGTTTTTTAAAAACCGCCGACAATGAATCCGATCTCGGCGGTTTCATTTAATCCTCCGAGACAGGGTAACTTTCTCCCGCCAATTTCTGCGCGCTAAATGGGTTGCTCGGTAGTCTAATAAAAACCACTGAGATAATAACACTAACCGGCGGTTTATTAAAAACCGCCAGGAAAAGCCGCCGGTAAAAACCCCTTTTTTGTAGTGTCTTCTTCATCATGATAAACAACACATTCAAGAACTTATATGAAGTAGAAAATAGAGAGAAATGAACATGAAACTACTTTAATCAATGAACAAGTATGAAGTATCTACTTACCTCAAAGAAATGCAAGAAATCAAAAAAGAAACCCTTAAGCATGCATGCCCTTTCTCCTTCCTTCTCCTTCATGCTCTCAAGTACAAAACCTCCCAACCTAGAGAAACATGAGATTCTCTCAACAAAGAGACCCGTGTCTCTTGATCCACCACAAACCAATCCTGGCCCTCTAATCAACCTCTCAAATCTAAACCCTAGGATTATAATGGTTAGTGGGGGTTGGTATTCCCCACTACCAACTCCCTCTCTCCTTCCATCCTAGCCACACAAACAAACACACTAGTTTGAAACCACACAAACAAACACAATGCTCAAATGAATCTTGACCATTCAACATAAGCATGATTTAGATGATCCAAACACAAATTCAAACATTAAAAAGGCCATGCTACGGTGTGTAGCACCAAGGCCTAAAAAGCACAACACATACGATCGCGTGGTCGGATTTAACCCGATCGACGATCCAAACAAAGGTAAGAATTATCACAAAGTTTAAAACATAAATATGCATAAATTGAAAGGTTAAAGCCGCTACATTATTTTATTTCCTATTTAACTGCTAAATTAAGCTATCTGACCAACACTGCTTCCTAAGTCTATCTGGCTGACCTAATTAGTTTTAATGACTTAAGGAATTTCTAGTGCATCTTATGTGATTAAGGATTTTAAGTGTTCTAATCTTAATTAATAAATGAAATTAAATTACCAATCTCAGTAACTTACTATCTTACCCTAAGATTTCAAGTTAATATATTTTGGAATTATTCAGGTTATTACATATAGACACACAAGGACTATGTCACAATATTGACAAACCCAGAGAATGTTTAAGAAAAAGCCTATGACATTTACAAGGGATTAAAAATTGTATTTAAATTTTTTTGTATTGGTGATGATTATGTATTATGACCTATGGTTTAATGTGTTTTTTATTGATATATAAAAGATTAATTTTATTGTTTAGTTCTAGATAATGATGCAAAATCAATAATGTGCGTGTATATGAGATATTAATTAAATGTGTAACGTTAATTGTAATGATATTACCGCTTAGAGTATAATTGCTGACCTAAACAAGGGTGAGAATTGGATGGTAAGAACTATGACATATGGGATAAGAAGATCCAATATCTCCTCGATGATTCTTAGGATCTAAAGACTTTATTACATAGCCTAGTTTATCCTAAGAAGGGGACCACTGCCCAGAATTGTAAAGACATGAAGTCCTATCAAGCTTGGGATAAGAAAGAACGTTGTGCATGGTTTACAAATGTTGAGTAGTATGCACAATGACCTTATTGGAAAATTTGAGGCCTATAAGACTGCACTTGAGATGTGGAATGTACTGAAGAGCATAATTGAGTATCTTAGGAAGATGTCGTCTATGATACGAGATCTGAAAGCCATGAGGAATTTCCTGACAGATGAGAAATAGATGCTTGTTGTTCTGAGATCCCTAACTGACTCGTGGGATGACATGAAACTCACAATGACGCACAATGAGAACATTAAAATGTTCAATGACTTGTCTTGTCATTGAGCTCAAGGTAGAGCGTCATAACGTAAGGTCTAACAACAATGGTCTCTTAGCCGAACTAGCGAAACGCAAGACAACCAGGTCTAGGTGCAAGGGTAAGGTGCCCCAACAGGGGAAACAACTGAAAAGATGAACAAAGCATGCACAATGTAATAACCCAAACAAAATTTATAGGGTTAATGTATAAATAAAAGAAAATTAGGGGTTAATTTAAAATTTTAGTAATAGCTGTCATGTTTGCTTGTGATTGGTGAGTTGTACAAATAGGAAACTAGGTACAACACACACAATCATAACTTCTAAAGTTATAACATGTGGTAAGGATCTTGTAGGAATCTCAATATATAAATTAATGGCTAGGATCTTGTAGGAATCTCAATATATAAATGAATGGCTAGGATCTTGTAGGAATCTCAATACATAAATTAATGGCTAAGATCTTGTAGGAATCTCAATATATAAATTAATGGCTAGGATCTTGTAGGAGCTTTCAATCTCCAACTAATGGCTGAGATTTAAATAGGAATTAGAAACACTCTCTAATTAGAAATGATTCAAATAAAGAAGTAAATAGTAACTAGCCAACTAAGACTAGGAGACTAGGTCAAAGGTTAAGGAATTAGTAACAATTCACTACAAACTATAATAGCAACTATTTAAACTAAATCTATGATTCTGAAACAAGAATTAGTAAGAAATCAAATTAGAAAGAAACCAAATAATGGCTGGAAAACTAATCTAAAGGCTAAGATTCAAACAAACTAATCTAAGGGTAGAGATTAGAGCTTCTATAGTTTCTAATTCTAAAGTTCTTAAGTGCCTATATACACACAAGGCCTTAGGAGGTTGATTCATCACTTGAAGAAGAAGAAGAAGAGCAAGAGGTGTAATTCTCTACACCAATCATCAAATCAAGGTAAGTATTCAAGTATAACCTTATTTATGGTTTAAATAGGAGTAAAAGGTTACTTTCTTTGAGTATGAAGTATATTTATGTTTTTCTAAACTAATTTCTGGGTTTTAAAGCTTTGACATGGTAAATTTAATTTGAGTTATGGTTTGAGAAGTTTATTTATTGGATTTTGTACGGAATTCCAAGTTATATGAGGTTACTAAATCATGTTTTGTGCTTAAAGTTCAAGAGGAAGCAAAAACAAACAAAATTGTACAAACTGCGAGGTTCGGTGACCTACCCGATCCGCCGAACAACACACCAAACACCTCCAGGAGCCCTCAGCAACCTACTCGGTCCGCCGAAATCCCCCTGAGCCCCACAGACTATTTTTCAGCCCCCTGGAAATGTCACCGAACCCATCTCGGTCCTCCGAACAGTCCACCAAGCACCACAGAAGGGATTTTAAGTCCCTAGACAAGCCATTGATCCTAAACTTGGCTCACCGAAGACCCCATCGAGCCTCACCATAAGACCAAAAAGCTGGAACCCATAAACCAAAAAGGGGGACTCGGCAGCCTTCTCGGCTAGCCAAAAAAGCCACCGAAAGCCCACCTAGCCCACTCGGCGACCTCAGGGCCCGCCATGAATTCCCAAACTTGACCATTGTAATTGAAATTTCACATACATGCTTATTTTGACCTAATTAGGCTAATTTTGATGTTAGTTTTGCTAAATTATGATTATTTCATATAATTACTTCTTTATGGACTAAATTGCTATGTTTGATGAACTGTTGATATTTTGACATGAACTTATATTGCTTATATACTCATTGTTATCATGTTATTTAGGCTTATTGCACATTGTACACATGTTTTGATTGCTTAGTTAATGCACACATTCTCACTTGCACAGCATATGCCTATATTGTTGCATAATGACCTTATATTGCTCTAATGCATTGACATGACCTTCATAACTTCATATTGCTGGAGTTTATGAACCTAATGAGAGTATTATGATCTGGAAATCATGATAAGTGAGGATATTTATAATTTTATGTGTTGAGGGATTTGGCCGTCCTAATAGACCAACTTATTTGTTTTCACCCAAGGTGAGGGATATGTGATAGTCCCAAGAGACTTGTGGTAAGATGATAGGTGAGGGAAAATTTATATTGGTGAGGCCCAATGTTCGAATCATAAACATGAAATTCTGTTAGTAGATCGGCTAATGTATGGTTCGCAAGGTAACAATGAGTATATAAGCCAAATTCATGGTCCTAGGCAAATTCAGTACAAGTAGTTACCCAAAAACACACATATCAACATAACAAATTATACAAAGCAATAAAATCCAATTAAAACATGTGATAAGATGTATTTAAGGTTGCGTAAGCTATATAAATCATAAAAATCACATTCCCCCCACCTTTGCAAAATCTCATGGTCCTAGGCAAATTCTGCACAAGTAGTCACCCAAAAACACATATACCAACATAACAGATTATACAAAGCAATAAAATCCAATTCAAACATGTGAGCAAATGTATTTAAGGTTGCTTAAGCTATAGAAATCATAAAAATCACATTCCCCCCACTTTTTCAAAATATCAAGGTCTAGTTGAAAATCAAAATCAATGAAAAAGATGTGCAAGGTGGCCAAATTTTTATAAAAGCACTTATAGGACTTGTGAATAGGACTAACATACTTAGTTTAACATATTACAGGTGTTCAAAAGGTTTTCTACGATAAAATACAAGTTTGGATCAAAGGCTACCTAAAAAGCACATTAGCGGTTACCTAGCGGCTAACCGCTAAATGAAAGAATTTCGTAGTGGTGATCTAATTGACTTTACTTTTGATACAAAGACTGAATCAATAAGTATGTTTCTTTCCAATTATATTCCTTATATATTCTCTTTTGAATGCAGAGGCAAATATGAGAATTGAGAGCGATGCTTCCGGAGGGCTCACAGGACAGCACGACCCGTGATGACGGATACTCTCGAGTCATGGGATCCGAGAAGCCCGGGCGGGACCGCGGGATGGGGATGGGACATACCCCAACCCGATTGTGGCCGGAGTCCTCCAGAAGACAAGCTAGCATGAGTCGAGAGATGGAGGTCTCTACCTTGCAAGCAGGTTTAGAGGAGGTGACTGTCCAGCTCGCTCAGAAGGATGATGAGATTTCTTGGCTAGCTGCTAGCAACGCTCAGAAGGATGATACAATTTCTCGGCTAGCTGCTGCCAACACTCAGAGGGAGGATGAGATTTCTCGGCTATCTGCTGCCCAGTCCCATACAAAGGCTAAAATGGTTGCATTAGCGCACTTGATATTGAGTATAAATCATCAGGTAGAATCTAGATCTTATGTATATAGTCTTTACTTATATTTATTTTTATTTTCTGTAAGCATGATAACTAAATTAGTTTATATAATCTGTATTGTAGGGTGGAGGAGATTAGCAGCGGCCCGGAGATGTTCATGATCAGTTAGCATTTTTCTTCACTATTTCATTATATGTACTTTGACATTTGTGTTTGTTATTGAATTAAATATTAGTAGATTTTTACAGGTTTACTTGTAATTAAGTTTAATTAATAGAATTGAATGGTGTTTGTTTGTACAAGTTTAATTACTTTGTAGATTTAATAGACTTGAATGGTGTTTGTTCTTGTATAGGTTTAACTACTTTGTAGGTTTAATAGACTTGAATGGTGTTTGTTCTTGTACACGTTTAACTACTTTGTAAGTTTAATAGACTTGAATGGTGTTTGTTCTTGTACAGGTTTACTTGTAGGTTTAATTGACGTGAATTATAATGTTTGGTCTTGTACAGGTTTATTTACAGGTTCATAATCTTGTAGAAATAAGGAAATGCTTAAAAAAAATAAAAACAGACTATTAACGACAGCCTTATAGAACCACCGGTAAACATACTATACGTCGACGGTTCTTATAGAATCGTCAGGATATCTAACGTATTATCGACGGTCCAGATCGCCGATAATAAGCATATAAAGCGTTGCTTTAGCCATCTTTGCCAGCGCTTCTGAAACCGCCGCGCAATATGAGATGTAGGCGGCGGTCTTTAACCACCGTTAACTATCAAACAACGTTGTTATAAATTGTTTACTCGGTGGTTCTGGACCGCCGAGCAAACCTGTTCATTGGTAGGAAATTTTATTGAATTGCCGAGAAAAATGTTCATTTTTCAGCGGTCCAAAAAAACTACCATTAAGACCGCCGAGAATCCCTTCCTCGGCGAGGGATTTCTAGGTGGTTGACTGGACCGCCGACAATGGTTTAGACGGCGGTCCTAGTATATATCCTGGCGGTTTGGGACCGCCAAAAAAACCAGGTATTTTGTAGTGTGTATTGAAGAATTTATCGACATTTTCCAAGCCATACAAGAGGTTTCAATGGCTCACCCCAAAAGCACTACGAGGTTTCCCGACTAACCTCCAACCACCACAAGGTTTCACAGCTAACCTCTAACCCCTACGAGGTTTTCACGGGAAGCTGAAGCTGTTACAATTTTTAACCTAAATAAACAACTATAAAAAGGACTACTATAGATTATACCTAATCAAAGTCTACCCATTATTGTGAGCTTTAATCCCAGTTTCTCACTCACGATCATCACTCCTGTCCACCTTGGATGTCGTCGTTGACGCTTGACGGAGACGAGGGCCTTAAAACCCTAGATTTGTGTGTGTGATATGTTCTAATCTATACATACACCAAAGGGTAAGGGCTTAGATCTCAATCCTTCTTCTTCAAATTAGTTGGCATAGGATGTCAAATCCATATGAATGGAAAGAAGATGGAAGGAGAGGAATTCTCTAGCCTAAAGAAGAACAAAAATCTCTTAAATCTAGTCTAGGGCGAAAAGAGAATTCTCGTGTGGGTCCTTGCGCAATTAGATCGCCCAACCTATTTATAGAGTTGGCGATTTACGCGTCCGTCGGACGATCGGTACAACGTACTGGTCGACTGGTGGGCTCCACTGACTTAAAATTCAAACAAATTCAAATTTACCGGTCGAATGGAAAGACCTACCGATTGACCCTTCGAGCCGCCGGTCGACTGATCATTTATGTCAGTCACCCGGTAGCGCTCAGGACTTACAAAACCAAACTAGGGTTTTGTGCAATTGGTGAGCTTGACCGATCAATCAGAATTTGAACGGAAGCTTATGTCGGTTGATTAGACCACTTGGTGGATCAACCGGGAACACGCAGATCGCACAGACCAGTAATGGTTTGAGATGCGACCGGCACCTGGGATTGATCAATTGGAGACCAATCAGTGGCCCTTATCGGTCAATTGAATAACTAAGTCGGTCAACCAGTGCCCCTAGGAAAGCATAATGTAATCGTTTTTATCGCCATTTTCCCAAGGTACATCCACGAATGGTATCGACCATTCATGGGCAGTCTTTGGCTGTCCAGACTCGTATCCAAATGACCAAAGATCGTGGAGTGCTCCTTAACTGGTAAGGATACTCCGAGCTCCCTTGAAACAAGTCAATATGCAATGAATAATGTGTTTCTAGGGGCTGTTTGTAGTGACCCTGACCCACACCCTTAATTTAACGGTTAAAACCTATTTAATCATTTAAATGAACCTTAGGAGTTAATTGTAAAAACATTGGTTGAAGAGGACTAAACTATAATTTAGTGAAATTGTTGGGTAACTTATGGAATTTTTATGAATTCAAGAGATTTAAGCATGGGCCCCAAGCTTAATTGACCACGGACCATGGGCTGGTCGTTTGGCCCATAGAAGGGAGGTAAGGACAATTTAGACATTATACTTAATTTGAATCCATTGGTGGTGGAAAAGCCCCACTAACTCCACATTCCTACGTACAAGGTAGTGGGAAAATAACCACCAAGGAGGAAGAGGCTTGAACAAGGAAAAAGAAGGAAAGAAGAAGAGGGAAGAGGAATTCTAGAAATTTGGAGTAAAAGAAGAGGAGAAGAAGAAGAAAAGCAGATCCAGGTGAACAAGGTTCAGAAAAATCCAACCTTGAAAGAGGTAGGAATTTTCATAGTTCTCTCTTAGGCATGTTCATAGAGTATGAGGAAGCTATAGAATAATGCATATAAGATCATGGTTCGTATGTGGTTGAAATTAGAATGGAATCTATGATTTCTCCATGTTCTATGAAGATCATGTTAATGATCGTTAAATTATGAAATCTCTGAACTTTGATGCTTGAGAACATAGTGAATTATCATGTTTATCTTATATGAAAGTTAGGTTTTGATTATGGTATGTTAACTTGGTTTGTATTAGGGTAAATGATGATTTTAAGGTTTAATAATGTCAAATTTGAAAGTATGGAAGTTTGGGCAAGAAGCCCTAGAGAGAAAACCAAAAATCTGGGCTGAAATTGCCTGCTTGGCAGCTGCCGAGGTTGATGCCAAGCTAGGAAAATCTCGGAACCAGCTACCGAGCCTCGGCAGCTGCAGAGGCTGCTTGCGAGAGAGGTAGGCAGGAAACACGGCAACTGTCGAGCACCTGCCGAGCTCCAATTTGGCTGAGACTTCATGGGATGCCTCATGAAGCCATATCAGATCTGTGTGTGCAATTGGTTTGTGTGCAAAATGCCTGTATAAGATTTTGTGCAATAAATTGTGTAAACTGCCTAGTTTCAATATGGAATTGATTATCTATGTTGTGATATTATGTATTTATGTGATTTTAAATGGTTGTATCATGACATGAATGATGAGAATAAAATTAGATTATACTATGATCTTGGTTTGATTAACAGTTGTGTAAATTGTGAATGTCTCTTATTTATCTCTAGAACTGCATAGTGTTGAGAGTGATGCTTAAGGCATGCACTGGTGGTCCTTGTGTTGTGTGTAACATAAGATGTTTGTACTGCTTGATTGTGTATGCGAAGGTAAATTTCCTAAGTTGGGTAGATCCCGAAAGGAAAGAGGGCAGCTTATCCTGCCTAGGGTCTCATTCCCTGAAAGGAAAGATGGCATATTTCCTGCCTTGGGTCCCATTCCCTAAAGTGAAAGATTGCGGCTTTTTTATATAGGGTGTCATTCCCTGAAAGAAAAGATGGCATGTTTCCTGCCTTGGGTTGTATTCCCTGAAAGAAAAGATGGTGGCATTCTACCTTGGGTTGTATTCCCTGAAAGCAATGATTACTAACAGTTACTTGGTCGTTGTCGTGTTGGTAAGGCTTGGCCCAATCACTCTTGCATATGCAATATGTCACACAAAATAAACACTCATACCATAAAACGCATTTAACATTACACATTATAAATCACGTCACACATTATACATCACTTCACTCACTATTTACTTGGCATATTTTGAATCTCTATGAAAATGGAATATTGTTAAATTGGTTGGAATAGTTGTGTACCATGTATGAAGTCGCAACATGATGATGTAATATAAAATGACAGGGTCTCAGATATTGATTATGATACTTGTTGAACTTGATTATGATTTTGAGATTGTGGAATCATGTATACTTATATGTAAGATGTGTGTAATAGATTATAAGCATGATAAGGATATTTTGAGTGAATTAGTTAAGTGAATTGTTTGCTTAAACTTGCATGAATGAATTGTTTTGTTATATGACTATAGAAGTATCTATTGTATTTCTATGGAGTTTTCCTATTGAGCTCCCAAGCTCATTCCTATGATGAAATAGGTGAACACCTCGAGTAATGCGGACTTGTTGGAGAGACTCTGGAGTGTGGACATGTTATTAGACTATGTTTTATTTTATGCTTTTGACCCCCTGTGGCAATGTGGTTGTAATCATTTAATAGTTGTGGGTACTTTAGACTTTGTGGTTGATTTCGTATTGATACAACTAAGGTTTTAATTTTATCAGACTTTTGTTGTTTTGTTTAGTATGCTCTGTGTAACCATGATATTAGTAAAGTATTTAATTAGTTTGGCAACACATCCGTTGAGTGAATCCGAAGGTCAACCCCTTGCAAATCCTCGAGATCCCATATCTTGGATTCGGGGCGTAACAGATTAGTATCAGTGCTCTAGGTTTTTGGCTACCTAGGGTGAAGAAAACAATAGATGAGGGGTATAGTGAAATCCTAGGATGTGAACATAGAAACATGTTAACTTACGATCCACATTTGTGTATTTTGTGAAGTGTGCTACCTATAAAAGATATTGTATAAGATGTGTTTTATTTTGTGGTATGCTTAATGCCTATGTATGAGTGTATGTGTATACATATGTATCTACATAGAAATGTTTTGTCATACTTAGAGACTTGTTACATGTGTGTCGATGGCTGGAGGTAGGAGAAACCAAGTAGTAGGTGAGGGTTCATCTGGAGGGGATGTCGATCCTCAATTGACTGGGATTTATCAGGTGCTGGGAAATAGGGCCGTATCTCTTCAAAGGGAACAAATGATGAGGCAATCCCAAGTAGTTCCTAGAAATGAAGGAGGGATGTCCTGGTTAAAGAAATTTAGGAAGTTGGCACCGCCGTCTTTTGATGGAAGCGGTGATTCGATGTGGGCTCAAGAGTGGATACAGGAACTTGAGAAGATGTTCCAAGCTATGGACTGTCCAGCTAATCAGAAGGTTCCCTTGGCCGCGTTCATGTTGAAGAAGGAATCCTATCATTGGTGGGAGATGGTGGAAAAAACTCAAGGGGAAGTGAATGATTGGGAGGAATTCAAGAGTCAATTCTACGAGACCTATTTTCCTAGCAGCTTCAAGAGGTCTAAGGCTATAGAGTTTCTTAAACTTGAGCAAGGTTCTCATATTGTGGGTCAGTATGAAGGCCAATTTGCAACTCTCTCTCATTTTGCACCCCACATGGTGGGCTCTAGAGGAGGATAAGGCTACGAAATTTGAGGAAGGACTAATGCCAGACATCAGGTCTAATGTAGTTACATTGGGATTTAAGACTTATCCCCAAGTCCTTGATTATGCTCATAGAGTGGAGAGGGACAATGATCTGAATGCCCCAAGGAAGGATGTTTTCCGTAGTGACAGAGGGAGATTCCAGACCCAACCACAGAGGGGAGAGAAGAGAATCAGAACTGATGATTATCTGAGAGCAATTGTGGCTAAACCAGCTACAATAGTTGGTGCTTCTATTGCTGCCCCATACTTGCAGCAACGACCACTTCCAACCTACTTCTATTGCGGAAAGTGGGGGCATACCAAGAAGGATTGTCATGAGAGGATTCATGTTGAAGGATAATGGCAGGGAATGGACCATCGACCACCACCTCAAGGGCAAGTTCAAGCCTTAACTAACGAGACTATCTTAGGAGATGATGATTCCACTAATGTAGTAGTGGTTGGTATACTTACAATCTTTCATACTCCTGCAAACGTATTATTTGATTCGGGTGCCACACATTCATTCATATCGACACAGATTATGCATGCTTTGGGTATTAGACCATCGACTATGAGTGAACCCTTATGTTTAGCAAACCCAATTGGGGAACAGTCAAACTTAGCCAAATCTGTTTAGATTGTGTTGTAAGGGTGGGAAACCTGAATTTTGAAGATGATTTAGTGGAGTTAGCTATGTCGAACTTTGACATCATCTTAGGCATGGATTGGATAGCTTCCTATCATGCTAAGGTAGATTGTTTTGGGAAGGAAGTTACTTTTGAAATTCCTAGACGTGAAAACATAAAAGTTTGGGTAAGTATTAAGGATAAGTATCAAGCTGAATTCTTAGGCTTGTTGGGGGAAAGTAAGGACGAGTCATTGGAGGAGATTACTACAGTGAAAGATCTTTCTCTAGTGTTCCAGGAGATACCGGGACTATCACCTTTAAGGGAGGTAGAGTTTTGTATCGAGTTAGTGTCAGGCACTAGTCCCATTTCACTGGCTACTTATTATATGACACCAGTGGAACTGAGAGAACTCAAGGAGCAACTTGATGAACTTGTGAGGATGAGATTTATTAGACCAAGTGTTTCACCGTGGGGAGCACCGGTGATCGTTGTGAAAAAGAACGATGGATCTATGAGGTTGTGCATTGACTACAGACAACTGAATAGAGTCACCATCAAGAATAAGTACTCTTTACCCAGAATTTATGATTTGTTTGATCAACTGAGAGGAGCCAAATATTTTTCAAAGATCCATCTAAGATCGGGATACCACCAATTGAGGATAAGAGAGTGATATTCAGAAGACAACATTTAAGACGAGGTATGGTCACTACGAGTTTGTAGTCAAGCCATTTCGCTTGACTAATGCTCTGGCTGCCTTTATGGATATGATGCATAGGGTATTCAGGCCGTACTTGGATAGATTTGTGGTAATATTTATGGATGATATTTCGATTTATTCGAAGACTAAGGAAGAGCATGAAGAACATTTAGGTGTATCTTTGAGGACACTTCTAGAACACCAACTGTATGCCAAACTTAGTAAGTACGATTTCTGAAAGGCAAAGGTCAAGTTTTTGGGTCATGTAGTGTTTATATTTGGGATTTCTGTGGATCCTGCGAAGGTAGAAGCTGTTTTGAGTTGAAAGAGACCCAATAATGTGGCTAAAATCAGAATTTTTTTGTCACTAGGTGGTTATTATAGGAGATACATTGAAGGATTCTCCAAGATTGCATCCCCTATGACTAATTTGACTAAGAAAGAAGTCAAATTCAATTGGAGTGACAAATGCGAGGCCGCATTTGAGGAATGAAGAGGAAACTGACTTCCGCTCCAGTACTCAGTGAGAAGAAATTAACGGTGTATACAGACGCTTCACTAATGGAATTAAGGTGTGTCCTTAAGAAAGAGGGACAAGTGGTGGCTTATGCATCTAGGCAACTTAAGGTTCATGAGCGCAATTACCCTACACATGACTTAGAGCCAGTTGCGGTTGTATTCACACTAAAATTGTGGAAGCATTATCTATATGGTGAAGACTTCGAACTCTTTATTGATCATAAGAGTTTGAAGTATCTGTTCACTCAAAAAGAGTTGAATATGAGATAGAGGAGGTGGATGGAGTAAATCCACGATTATGTTACTACTCTTCAGTATCATTCGGGTAAAGCAAATGTAGTTGCGGATGCATTAGGTAGAAAACCCCGGAACACATTAGCACGTTTATTAAGGCAAGAACAGAATCTAGTTAAAGCTTTTAGTGACTTAAATATTTGATCTAAAGAGAAAAGAGGTAATGGACTGTTATTCAGTTTACTGGCAAGACTATCTATCTTAGATAAGATTGCTGAAGGACAGAAAACCGATGAAGAACTAAAGTTGTGGATAGCAAATGAATCGAAGCCTGACTGGGTAGTACAATAAGAAGGAAGACTTTGTATTCCTATGAACGAGACCATTCGGAATGAGATTCTAGAGGAGGCACATAAGTCTAAATATTCCATTCATCTTGGAGGCACAAAAATGTACCGTGATCTAAACAAAGCATATTGCTGGTCAGGGATGAAAAGAGATATACCTAGATTCGTATCTCGGTGCCTTACTTGTCAGCAAGTCAAGGCAGAACATGTGAGAATGAATGGATTGCTTCATTCATTGCCAATAGCAGAATGAAAATGGGAACATGTGACAATGGACTTTATTGTGGGACAGATCCAAATTAGGGAGTGACTCAATCTAGGTAATTGTAGATAGATTAACTAAGTCAGCTCATTTCTTGCCAGTAAAGACCATAGCATCGAGAGATGAAATGGCACGGTTGTATGTCAAAAGAGATAGTCAGACTACACGGAGTACCGGTTAAAATTGTGTCAGATAGAGATACTAGATTCACATCTAAGTTTTGGGTGAGTTTACAGAAGACATTGAACACTCAATTAGATTTCAGTACCACCTTCCACCCACAGATAGGTGGGTAACCCGAAAGAGTTAATCAGCCTGTGTGCTAGACTTCAGAGGGAATTGGAGTGATCACCTACCATTGGCTGAGTTTTCCTACAATAAAAGGTACCAATCTAGAATTGGAGTGATCAAATACTTTTGAGGCTTTATACGAAAGAACATGTAGGTCACCTGCGTGCTGGACTGATGTGGGTGAAAGTAGTGTGCTTGGGTCGGAAATCATCGAAGAAGCCACGAAAAAGGTTAAGATAATCAAAGAAAGATTATTAGCAGCTCAAGTCAGCAAAAGAGTTATGCAGACCGTAGGAGACTGGAGTTAGAATTGGAGGTTGGCAATCATGTGTTCTTAAATGTCTCACCTATGAAGGGTGTTATGAGGTTTGGTAAGAATTGGAAGCTTGCACCTCATTTTATTGGACCATTTGAGATACTTGAAAACCTAGGCGATGTTGCATACTGTCTCGCATTACCATACCAGTTAGGAGCAATTCATAATGTATTTCATGTATTTATGTTAAGGAAGTGCGAGACGGAACCAACTCATGTGATTGATTGAACTGAATTGCTACTTAGAGATGATGTAACCTATGAAGAGGCACCGGTAAGGATTATGGACCGGAAAGAACATATCCTAAGGACGAAGACCATCATTTTAGTCAAAGTACAGTGGAATCACCATGATGAGGGAGAAGCATCGTGGGAACTGGAATCCGAAATTCAGAAACGATACCTGGCATTATTTGAGAATCAAGGTATGTATAATTTCAGGATGAACTTCCTTTAAGGGAGGTAGAATATAGTGACCCTGACCCACACTCTAATTTTAATGATTAAATCCTATTTATTCATTTAAATGAACTTCAGGAGTTCATTGTTAAGATATTGGCTGAATAGGACTAAACTGTAATGAAGTTGAATTATTGGGTAACTTATGGAATTTTTATGAATTCAGGAGATTTGGGCTTGGGCCCTAAAGCTTAAGTGACAATTGGATCACGGGTTGGTCGTTTGGCCCATAGAAGGAAAGTGAGGATATTTTATACTTTTCACCTTAATTTGAATCTATTGGTGGGGGGAAAGCCCCATTAACTCCACATTCCTATGTACAAGGTAGTGGGAGAGTAACCACCAAGGAGGAAGAAGCTTGAACCAAGGAAAAGAAGGAAGGAAGAAGATGGAAGAGGAATTCCAGAAATTTTGAGTAAAGGAAGAAGGAGAAGAAGAGGAAAAGCAAAAAAGGAAGTTCCTTTCAAGCAAATCTGGGAGATAAAGTTCAAAAAAATATAACCTTGAAAGAGGTAAGAATTTTCATAGTTCTATGGTAGGCATGTTCATAGAATATGATGAAGCTATAGCATAAAGCATATAGGATAATGTTGTTGCATGTGATTGAATTGTGTTTATAACCATGAATTTCCATGTTGTGTGAAGATTGGATCTTTAGAAAGAAATTTCTAGTTTGAGTTTTAATTTGTTTCATGAAGATTAATGACTTTTGTTGTGTTTAAGTTTGTACAAATGTTGGGTTTGATTATAACATGTTAATGTGGGTTGTGTTAATATAATTCATGAGTTTTATGCTTTAAATTGTCAAAAATTTGGTATATGAAAGTTTGAGCATGAAGCTCTAGAGGAAAGGGAAAAATCTGGGCTTAATTGCCTGCTCAGCAAGAAGCTCGGCAGCTGCCGAGCAGCACCAATTCTCGGGACCTGCTACCAAGGCTCGGCAGCTGCCGAGGCTACTGCCGAGGGAGGTCGACAGGAAGCTCGGCAGCTGCCGAACTCCAAACTCAATGAAACTTCATGGGAAGCCCCATGAAGCCTTTTAGTGTGTGTGTGTGTGTGTGTGCGCGAAATGTCTGTACAAGATTTTGTGCAATAAATTGTGTTAACTGCCTAGTTTCAATATGAAATTGATTACGTATGCTGTGATGTTATGTAATCATGTCACGACCCAAACTTAAAGGAAGTTCACGTGGGATTTCCTTAGGTTCAAACCGCGACTCTCACCCCATATTTCTATGGGAGTGGAAAGTAATAAGAGTCAAACCACAGAAATATCATATAAGACTTTAAAGAATATACTTTACTGAAATTAATCAAAAACTAATACCAAATTATTACATCCAAAACACTTAATGAAATAACAGCAGAAAGGAAAATAATTACATCTATTTCCAAGTTTAAATCAAAT
>JAUPMG010305736.1:0-30640 GCA_031762675.1 Pachysandra terminalis
TATATAGGTAAAGATTAAGAACAAAGGCTGATCTTCTGTGATGAAGCACCAATGTGATGGGTATATATATATATATAATAAATATCAGGTAAAGATTAAGTACAAAGGCTGATCTTCTGTGATGAATCACTAATGTGATGGGTGTGTGATGTGAATAGAGATGATATATATATATATATACATTTAAACTATATTAATATTATTTTATTATCATAATAATTATTTTATTTCAAAAACTTAGATTTATCTAAATTTAAATAAAACATTTAACCTAACATATATTATACACCATCCATATCATAAAATGAATGTCTAATACAAATGAATATTTAAAAATTAAAAATTTATAGATTAACTTTCATTTTATTTTGATTAAATTAATTAATTATCAATAATATAACTAATAAATTATTTAAATATAAATTAAATCTTTATAAAACAAGTTCAGTTCTATTGGATATCCGTCGAGTATACTGTCATAGACCCAAATCTTAACGGGTCCATCTTCTATAGGATCAAAATTGAACTCGATTATAACCCAGATCCATAAACCGGAGCTGAATCCTTCTGAACAGGAGCTGAATCCTTCTGAACAGGCTTGGTTCTATCGGATTTGCTGGATATCGGGTACCCATTGACACCACTAGTGATAAGGGAACCGAAGCCTAGGATAGTCGTTCTTTTAGGATTTTAGGGTTCAAGTCGTTCTGTTAGGGTTTTGAAGTTTCCACTGCAATCCGTTCCTTTCATGATTTGCTTTATGAAACATGAGAAAGAGAATTCATATATTAAGTTTAAAATCCCTTTCCGATTTCCGATTTCAGATTTCAGATTTCGCATTCAGATTTCGGATTAAGATCCACGCCATGCACTGACAAAATACATTGTACGAAAATGGGCGGTTCAACTTCAAGTCGTTCTTTCATGGTTTTGAAGACCGACCCTTACACGGTTTGAAAACCCACGTCCTGCACTGCAAAATACATCGTAAGCTTTTGGGGAATCTTAAGACCAAACTTTTGAAACTTGAGTTCTTCCCTTTGAGAGGATAGTACAAAACAAAGGGCGGTGAGTGAGCAGAGGTCCCAGGATTGGAGACTTCGAGTCCTTAAAAAAAACAAAGGGTAAAATGCACTTTGACCCCTCAGTTATCTAACATTGGCAGATAGACTCTCAGTGTTTTTCGAAATGGCAATGATACCTTCTGTCGGTAAGAGATTTTGGATAGATGTCGTTAACGAAAATAACACAACTTTGACCCCTCAGTTATCTAACATTGGCAGATAGACTCTCAGTGTTTTCGAAATGGCAATGATACCTTCTGTCGGTAAGAGATTTTGGATAGATGTCGTTAACGAAAATAACACAATTATTATGTTGCCTTTGTAATGACTTATTTTATAAATTTATTTATTAAAAGACAAATTTAACCCTCATTATAACTTTTATTGTCAAAATCGTTGTACCATTGTCTTCAACATCAATGATTGCTCAACGAAGGATTCCCCTCACTTCTCTAGAATCCCCAATCGAATCTGCTGAGAAGAAATCTCAGTCCATTGTCATGGACATGGGGTTCGAATTCAAAATCAAGGAGTTTCAAAAGGTTGTATGAGGAGATAGATTTGGGTGATATTAATGGTGGAGGGTTTATCAAAACCAGCCTTTGTTCTACAGTAGAGAGGCTCTATGCTTGGGAGATGAAACCTTAGCGAGGTTAAGGTATTCCTAATCTTATTTCTCATTTTTGGATGGATGGTTTTGTTTGTGTGTTCCCTTTTTTTTAATTAATTTTTTGCTTTTTCTTGTGTGGAACATGATTTCTTTGTTTATCTCATCTATGGGTAGATGGATTTTTGTGTTGTCCTTTCCTTTTCCTTATTTTATTTTTTTTCTTTGTCAATTTTTTGATTTTTCTTGTTGTGTTGAGCATGATCTCTCTCTCTCTCTCTCTCTCTCTCTCTCTCTCTCTCTTAATAATTTCTTTGTTTTACTCATCTGTGGGTAGATAGGTTTTTGAGTTTTCCTTTTTGTTTTTTCTTTGTCAATGTTTTGCTTTTTTCTTGTTGTGTTGAACATGATTTCCTTGTTCTTCTTTTTGGGTTTTCAGAATTTTGCTCCGTTTATAGTATAAGTCGTAAAACAGAGCAGAAACCCATTTCCATTTGCTTATTTTCTCACCATTTTCATTCCTTTAGTCTCTGAATGGTGAGAGTATAAAGATAGAGCATGAAAAGAGAATGAACCAGCTGAGGAAACAAGAGCTGAAGGGATCTGATTACATAAAGATTCAGAAGAGATGACAAAGCATGTTGTTGTGATTCAACAAGCAGCAAAGCATATGCAAAAGAAGAAGTCAGAGGCTGTGTGCAAAGAGTTTGAGAAAAAAAAGTCATCAAGCTTAGATCATTGGACTACAAGTATAGTCCATATGGAGTGTCCCAAACTTCTGGGCTACGCAACCCAATTGCTGCAAAACGAGCAATGGTGGAAATTCTGAGAGCGAGAGCAGAAGAAGAGAGGACAAAGCATGAGAAGTGTGTGAGTGTGACGAGAGCGATAACATTGAACAACCTGCAGATGATATTGTCGCATATGTTCCAGGCGATGACAGGTTCGAGTCTATTTATAACCAGCCCAAAAGCATTGATCATAGCTATGAGTTGAAACAGATACTTCCTTGAGCTTGATCTCAAGTGCAGATTGTTTTAAGGAGGTATTGATGTATATATGTTTGCTTAGAAGTTTTTATTAGGTAACCATTAGCGGCGAGCTCGAGCCAATAGGAACAACAAGATAGTTGATTCAGTTGGTTCCCATACAGGAGGGAAGTTGTCATGAATTGCCAAATTTTGGTTCTCTGTTTATAATTAGCTTATAGCTTATTAGTACAAGCTACTAAGAAATTTATAAAGGGTATAATCGAAATTGAGTTGAAGAATACTTTCCATCTAGAGTTGAAGAAGAAGAGCATAAGAAATGCCTGTAAATCCTAGAGAATTTAGTAAAAAGAGATAATGGGTATAATCGAAATTAAAATTTTTATGAAAAATGGCATTTTATGTTTTGAAAGGCAAAATCGTCTAATAATCAATTATTTTGGTTGACTTCAGCATAGGTTATAACGATTACTTAACAGAAGGGGTGTCTCTGTCACTAAGTTCAAAACTCAGGGGGTGTCATTGTCATTTCAAAAAACGTAGGGGGTTTGTCTGCCATTGACAGATAACCAAGGGGTCTAAGTTCAATTTACCCAAAAAAAAATGTGGTAAGCAAGGTACTGGTGATGTAGAATTTGTAATAGATAAGAATTCGAATATCTTTGATTGATAAAGTTAGGATTTATTAACACAAATGCATCAACAAAGATGTAGTCTGAAAAATCTGTTTCAAGATAGCCTAAACTGTCACGCAACCATTCTATTAAGAGTATTTTTTCTCAAATATGATATGTGAATAAAACAAAAAAATGAGCCAAAAGAGAAAAAAGCAAGATATCGGGTATGCCAACAAGAATGCACACCACAATCCAAGCGTGCATTCTAACTCATACCCTTTCCTTGTAGCTCCATCTTCCACCGAGAAGGGAAAAGAAACGAGGATTTGAAAACCTCGATCCGAGCGTCCGATCCCGATGGTGATAACTTTTGGCAGTGAAATTGCTGGGAGAAAAGAGAGAAGAGATGTTCTTGAGGGAGCAGAAGAGGAAATTGTTCCTCCTTTGCCCTTTACAGCCATCATCCCCATTTCTGAGGTAATCATTTGTTATTTATGATTTTCCTTTGGAATTCTTTAAGATAACTGATATCCTTCTAGTTCTTGTAGGGAATGATGAGATTACTTCTCCCGCCCCTTCGAATATTAGAAAGGAGGCAGAGAATGTAGAAATAAACGTAGCAACAAATCCTGTAAATATAGTATCAGAGGATGCGGCTGCGAATAGGTTGAGGCCACATTGGCCCGTTCATCAGTTCTAGTGGAAAGTACGGTTGTACAGACAGAAGCAATCACTCCATTGTTGAATGTTATGCCTAGTGAGCCATCGCTCACTTTGGCTTTAGTCCTTGTAGACATCACAATTTGCACCAATGTGCAATTACTTTATGTTTTGCAGTTCCTTGAAGGCTTGGCTTGATAATCAACATCTCTTGAAGCATCATTTGAATCTCACTTCTGCCACGTGCTAATTCCTCGAAAATCTCTAAAACTCATAAAAATGACCAAAATACCCTTGGTGGTTCTTACTCATACCATCCCTCATCGGAAGTCTATTTTAATTCGAAATCTGAATTCTAGACCAAAAATGCTTTTTAATGGATATCATCTTGCTTAGATTCAGGATTTTCTAGAAAAAAAAGACCAAAATAACTTTGGAAGCACCAATTTTTTTTTTATTTTATATGAAGTATAATTTGGACCTCAAATTCAAAATTTAGACTGTAAATGCTTTCCGACAGGTCTAATATTGGATAGATTCGGGATCATAAGAAAATGTTTACTTTTGCATCTGACAATCTTTTTAGTCAAAATTGACAATTTACGGGGGTCAAAAGAAGATTTCGATTTCGGATTTGATTTTTACGTGTTAAAATCTTAAAAAATAACTGTGAATTCACAACATTTTGAGTTTTAAAGGTCGATGGGTATTTTGAAATTTTTTGTACAAGAAAACATTTGACACATGGCAATTCTAAGTGATGTGTGTCGTTCGAGGCTTTCGTGCTCGTGGCAAGGAATCTCACCACTCGTGTGCATAAATATCTGTTAAGCACGTAAAAGCAACCCCTAACCTCTTTTCTCAAAATCAATCTTAATCTTTTATTATTTAAAATTTAATCTGTTTCTTCCTTTTTTTTTAATCTTTCATTCTTTACCCTAAATCTGTTTTTTTATTTCAATTCCCCCTCTTGCCTATAAAAGCCAGGAGCCTTTAGCATTGGAGGGGCTCTATTTTTTGCTCTCTGAACTCTATTCATCTCTGAGAAACCAGAAAAAAACACTAATCCTATGAAACCCTTCATCCAAACCTGGAGATCGCGGCGTCAACTCGTGAGTCTGATAAAAAATAATATTTTTAATTAATACAGATCCGTTTGAAAAAGGATTTTGGATTTTTAGTTTAACAAAACTTAATTGCAAACTTATATAGAAGATAGATATAATTATAATTTTAAAATAATAAATGATATATTCGTTTTTATAACGAGTCAACTTGACCCACCCACCCAATTTACTCGATCGAATTGACCGAATAAACCTTCTAAGTTAATTGACGGAGTTTACTCGAAAATTCACCAATCTGATTAATTCAAACCAAGTTAACGAATTAATTCTCAATTTTTAACACAGAGGTTCTAATAGCCAATAATAAAAAGGGGTGTTTTGGGTTTCGTAATTGGACGCAAAGATGACCAGTTAATGTGGTTTACTTGGATTTAACATAGAGTCACCATGGAGTTAAACCCTCCGGAGTTAATTGGTAGAGTTTACTCGAAAACTCACCGCTCTGATTAACTCAAACCAAGTTAACGATTTAACTCCCAATTTTTAAAACATAGGTTCGAATAGCCAATGATAAGAACGGGTGTTTTGGGCTTTGTAATTGGACGCGAGGAAGACCGGTTAATGTGGAAAGCATTTTATTTGGAGCGAAAATGGTAGAAGATTAGTGGACGCGTGCACGTATGCACGTCACAAATCTAATTGATTTTATCTTTTAGTGATAAAGTGATGAACAACTAGCTGTGTAGCGTGCATACGAGCATGCTCGAGTCGATCTTCCACCATTTTTGCTCCGGAGGAAATACTCTCGATAACGTGAAAGAAGAATTAAATTATTATTTTGCCATCTGGCAATTAATATTAAGCCAAATTAATCTACTTACCTTCTCAATGTCAAAGGGGGAAGATAATATTATTTTGCCATCTGGCAATTAATTTAATGCAATTTGGGTCTAGATGAAGGTTTAGGCATCAGTTACATCTCCTCATTCAGCTGTTACAATACCCATAATGTAGCTGATTTCCTCTGCAACTTGTTTCATGGAAGGCCGATTCTGTCCCCGCTCCTCCAAACAACTCGCCGCAAGAAACCCTAATGCCTTGATCATCTCCAACTCAACTCTGCTAGCTTTCTCCTTCAGCATTGGATCAACAACATCCATCAACCTCCCCTCCTCCACCATGATCCGCTTCGCATAAACCACCAAGTTAACATCATCTTCATCTCTGTTGAAATCAATCGCCTTCTGTGATGTTAGTAGTTCCAACAACACAACCCCAAAGCTGTAAACATCGCTCTTATCGGTCAACTGGAAGCTTCGGTAGTACTCCGGATCGAGATAACCCAAAGTCCCTTGAGCACAGGTCGAGATGTGACTCACATCCGTCTGGACCAACCGGGAGAGTCCAAAGTCGGAGACCTTGGCTTTCAGCTTCTCGTCTAGTAGGATGTTGCTCGACTTCACATCTCGGTGGTAGATCGGAGGAACCGCAGAGGAGTGGAGGTAGGCTAGGCCTTCTGCGGTTTGCTGAGCGATGTTGAGCCTCCTGTTCCAGTCGAGCGAGTTCCGACCACCATTGGGGCGGAGACCTTGAAGGTGTTCGAAGAGGGTTCCGTTGGGGATGTATTCGTATACCATGATTGGCTGGGCTAGGTCTACACAGCACCCGAGTAGTCGAACCAGGCTTCGATGATTCACCTTGTTGGAAAACAAAATAAAATATCAGAAGTATTAAGGGTTAAAACAATTTACATTATTGATCAACAAGTATACAGGTATGATAAATTTATTTATTTTTTTTAATTAAGATTACGAACGCATTAGGGATTAGTGAATGATTCTGGTTAAGATCTCCAGTCTATTTATAGACTTAGATGTAAATGTTCACTAACATGTATGATTTTGATCCAAAGGCTTGGATTAAATCCAAAAAAATCATGATGTGATCCTAAAATCAGGATCTCACCATGCATGCAAAGACACCTGATCGGTTGGCATCTGTATATATAAGTGCAACTCTGATTTGGATGATTCGATCATCCGAACCATCAAACTAAAACAATCACCTTATATAATAGCCTTCATTTTTCTTATAGCTTTCCAAAGACAAGAAATTTTACAAACAAAAGCCTCAAACATACAACATATAATTTTAAAAACATGCAACACACCTGACATAGGATGCGCGCCTCGTTGAGCACTTGGTCCGTGCCCTTCGCGATCCCTAGCTTAGCGCACTTGACGGCTATGACCGTATCGGTGCCGTCATCTAGGATGCCCTTAAACACCTCCCCGTAACCACCAGAGCCGAGTAGACGATCCTTGGAGAAGTTGTTTGTTGCTTTTTTGATCTCTTTGCCTGTGAATATCTTAGCCAATTTGCCTCCGTTGTTGGTGTTTAAGAACACTTTCCGCTCCTTTGCCAAGCGTTCTTGAGCCTCTTGGATTCGCCAGTGCCACTGACAGAGTAGAATGCCGACAGTGGTTAACAGCAGCGTTGAACCCATTCCCAAGATCAAACCTGTCACCCCAACTAGATTTGTCATCCAATGAAATAAAAGCTTGGACCAAAGAAGCAACGCGTTTTGGTGCAGCGCACACGCACTTTTCAACTTTCAACCCAACCCAACTAGGGGTGTCAATTGGTACGGTTTAAACCGAAAACCAAATAAACCAAAGCAAAAAATGTCGGTTTAGTTTGTTTTTCATTTTGATTTGGTTATGGTTTAAAAAACTGAATTAATTTGGTTTGGTAATTTCAAATTTATATATACATGCATGTATATGGTTTCTTGTTTTTTTTCAACCTTTCTCCGCCTTTTGGCTGAGATCGTATTTGTTCTCATCAGTTTATTATCAGGGACTACTGGCACACCCCACCCAAAAAAACAGTACGTAGATTTTATATAAAAAAAAAGTATTAATTTTATCAAACCGAACCAAAAAACCAAAATTTTCAGTTTCTATTTCTATTTCGGTTTAGTTTAGTTTTACGGTTTTATTCATTATATTTTGATTTGGTTTTCAATTTTCTAAATCGTTTTTATTTAGGTTTAACCACTAAACCAAATCAAACGACCGAATTAAACCCCTAAATCCAACCCAAATTTTTTTTTTTGTCTTCTTGCTGGGTTGAAAGACTGCGTTGCTTCCTAGCATTTCGCTATCAGTTATCATTTCCTTAGGTGCAGAGGCAGAGAGATACACGTACCCGCAACCAGTGGGTTATGGTGCCGCGTCGAACCATGGCCGCCTCCTGCTGTTTGGCACGTGGCATCGAACACAAATAGAGGCTCATTTTAGCGAGAAAAGTTAATAGAAAATAGCGTAGATTAGCAAAATTGGGGATAGTGTACTCACCGTCAGTACACATTCCGGCGAATGGGTCCCACCGGAGACCGGCCTTGCAGAAGCACCTTCTCTGTCCTCCAGCATGATGCGGGTCTAGGGCACAAATCGAATAAAACCCCTCATCGCAATCCGCTTGGGTTCGACAGATCGGTTCACGTGGTGACGCCCACTCTATCTCCATTCCCGGTGCCGGCCACTTGCTAACCGGCAACGAAGTGTCTAGATTCACAAAACTCCGGTACGCACTGCAACTCTTTTGACGAACACTTAGCTTATGCGAAGTGTGGAAGGCACCTGTCCTGAAGTAACAGCAGACGCGATGAGCTTTCTCACATGCGGATAACTCCGGCGATTCTCCGATGTAAGTGTGGCAGATGCTCGTATTGGTACAATCGAACGGTGATCTATGCATCCGGTTCGCACAGTTCAGATAGATGATCGTGTTGCTTCCGGTGATTTTGAAGGGGAGGGAGCTGTGGAGATGGATACCCTCGCTTAGGATATCGGTTGTGATGCAGGTGTTGTTACCGGTGAAGCTCGCCGGGCGGATCACGAGCCGCTGGGTCTCGGGGCTGATGGATGTGATCACGTAGGAGGATCCGTAGAGAGCGTCCAGACGGAGTGTACCAGAGTGACACCGGATTTTGTAGGATTGGTCGCCGCAATTGGGTCCGGTACTGAGTGGGTAAGGTACCGGAGTATGGCCGCAGTTTCCGCATCTCCTTGCTGCCATGGCACTGCCGGCGGTCAGTAGCAGCACTGCTGTAAGGAGCAATGGAGGATATATGCTTTTCTTCTTCTCCATCAGAGGAAAGAGAGAGAGAGAGAGAGAGAGAGAGAGGAATATGGGAGAGCGAAATATGGGTTAGAATTGGAGAGAGAGAGAGAGAGGAATATGGGTTGAATTGAAGAGAGAGAGACTTACCAAAAGAAAGAGAGGAATATGGGTTGAATTGGAGAGAAATAGAGAGAGAGACAGACAGGCATAAAGGAGAGGAATTGGAGAGAGAAGGGTGATTTCAAGAATGTATGAAGGAAGGTGGAGGGTTCTTTCACTTCTTTGGGTTGTGATTCCTGAGGTTTTTCTTTTCGAGTAAGTTCAGGTGTTGTAATCCTCTACTGCTATCCCTATTACCATCCCTACAACCAAGTGATGGATTTGTATATATGATAATCAAGAGTTGATGTATACAGTCTCTTTTGCCTTCCTTTGTTTGTAAGGATGGTAATAGGAATCGGAGTAGAGGAATTGAATTCGTTGTTACTTATCTTTCTCTTGTTGTTGTTATTGATTCTATTGCATAACCTCCTTCTAAATCAGATTTTGTGGGGTAGACTTATTATCTAAGTGTAGGGATTGATTTTGATTATTTATCTTTCTATCTTTTTTAAGTGGGATGGTCTTCATCTTTACTAGTTTAAGTCTTTGGTTTCTAGTACATGAACAGTATGTACACCTTCGAATCTTCGTCATTTTTAGGCTTTTCTCAAAATGCATGGTGAACCTGATTCTTCCAAATGACAAGAAGTTTCTGATCCAGTCTCAGAAATTGATTCTCTCGAAAAGAATTTGTCTAAACTTGCTCTTCCTACCATGCATGTTAATTTGAATATTGTTAATCGTGCTACACTTCTATGGAAGCATTCTCTGGTTCGAAAGTTTCTTGATGAAAAAGTACATATGGTTACTCTAAAAGGCATGCTTCAGAAGTATTGGAAGCCTATTGTGGTGAATAAAATGTATGGGATATTTCCCGATAAACTCTTGATTAGGTTTTACTTGGAAGAAGATACTTTGCTTGTTTACCATAATCAACCACGGTATGTCTTTTCTCGTATCTTCCCCTTGAAGAAGTGGAATCCAACACAAGACCCCGCTATTATTTCGTTTTATTCTATCTTCTTCTGGATACAACTAACGAATATTCCATTTACTATATTTGAAGAAACAACGTTCGTTTACTCGGTTGGTAAACATATTGGTAAGGTAATTGGCCATAAAGTTGCCACTCTCTCTCTTGAGTTCTCAGCTGCAATTAGTATTAAGGTAGAAGTGAATATTCTATATAATTTATTATCTGACGGAATTGCGGCGAATCAACCTGGGTTCAATTCATTTATGAAAACATTCCTCCTTTCTGTTTTGCTTGTAGTAGAATTGGCCATACGTTTTCCAACTGCGTTTTCAATATTAAAATTCTACCTACAAGATTGGAAGGAGGTAATGACTCCAACGTTCCGTTATTTGGCAAGTTTATGAAAGGACCACCTTTGAAAAGGAAATCCTTCATAACTAAAGTTCTTGAAGTTCGAAACAAGAGGCAAGAGGATAAACAAGTTCTTTGTTCAGATGGGTTGCACTGTGAGCTCTAATCCTTTCCTTCTTCCAAGATAACTCAATCAGTAATGGTGGGCACTGAGTTACAACTAGGTTCTTTGTTTTCATCGAACAAGAAAATACAGACAAATTGTAACAAGGGCATATCAACATCAACATCAAATCAACTCCCCTTCCTGAGGTTTCAGAAAGAGAAACTCTTTAATGTGGGTTCTTTTTGCATGCCCCTGTCAATAGGTAATATTTCTGTGAATGTATCTAAAAGAGGAAACTGCCCTTATCACATCCCATATCCATCAATCAGTTTGGGTAATTTAAAGCAACTGAATATGGCATGAAAGTCATACCCGATCAATGTTTCTCATGAAATTGGTCAAGCTAACCCGTTTAACGTTTACCCAACAATCTTTGTCCAACCCGAAAATGTCATTTCTTTTGGTCTCTGATACCATTAATGCCGACTCCCAAAATACCAATACTACTTTAGTGGAATCTTCCATTTCGACAGGTCAAACAATACACGTTGATCAGTCTCTACCATAATGGGACTAGTTCTATTGGGTAACCTTCTTTTAAATTAAATTTTGTGGGGTAGACCTATTACCTAAGTGTAGGGACAATTTTTGTCAGTTGATTCTTTATCCTTCTATATTTTTTAAGTGGGATGGTCTTCATCTCATTAGTTGATTCTTTGATTTCTACTACACAACCAGTAAGTACACCTTCGAATCTTTGTCATCCTTGGGTTTTTCTCACATTGCCTTGTGAACCTGATTCTTCCCAACATCAATAAGTTCCTGATCCAGTCTCAAAAGTTGATTCTCTTGAAAAGAATTTGTCTAAGCATCGTCTTCCTAGTTCCAACCAAGCATGTTCACTCGGTTATCATTTATTAATCGTGCTACACTTCTATGGAAGCATTCTATGGTTGGAAAGTTACTTGATGGCAAAGTAAATATGGTTACTCTCAAACGCTTGCCTCAGAAGTTATGAAAACCTATTGTGGCGAATGAAATGTATGAGATATTTCCTGATAAACTCCTAATTAGGTTTTATTCGAAAGAAGATATGTTGGTTGTTTACCAAAATCAACCATGGTATGCCTTTTCTCGTATCTTCACCTTGAAGAAGTGGAATACAATGCAAGACCCTGTTACTATTTCGTTTGATTCTACCTTCTTTTGGATGCAACTAAAGAGTATTCCTTTTACTATATTTGAAGTACAACGTTCATTTACTCAGTTGGTAAACATATTGGGAAGGTCATTGACCATGAAGTTTCCACTCTCTCTCTAGAGTTCTCAGCGGCAATTAGTATTAAGGTAGAAGTGAATATTCTAATCATTTATTACTGGATATATATATGGATGGAATTGCGGCACAATCAACCTGGGTTCAGTTCATTTATGAGAACATTCCTTCCTTCTGTTTTGCTATTAGTAGAATTGGTCATACGTTTCTCAACTGCATTTTCAATATTAAAATTCTACCTACATGATTGGAAGGAGGTAATGATTCCAACATTCCGTTATTTGGTAATTTATGAAAGGACCACCTTTGAAAAGGATATCCTTCATAACTAAAGTTCTTGAAGTTCGAAGCAAGAGGCAAGAGAATAAACAAGTTCTCTATTCATATGGGTTGCACTGTGAGCTCTCAATGCCATCCTTTCAAGATAACTCAATTAGTAATGGTGAGCACTGAGTTACAACTCGGTTCTTTGTTTTCATCAAACAAGAAAATGCAGACGAACTGTGACATGGGCATATCAACGTCAACATCAAATCAACCCCCCTTCTCGAGGTTTCTGAAAGAGAAACTCTTTAATGTGGATTTGTTTTGCATGCCCTTGTCATTAGGTAATATTTCTGCGAACGTATCTTAAAGAGGAAACTTCCCTTATCACATCCCATATCCACCAATCTGTTCAAGTGATTTAAAGCTATTGAATATGGCATGAAAGCCATACCCGATTAATGTTTCTCATGAAATTGGCCAACTTACCCGTTTAACCTTTACCCAACAATCTTTGCCCAACCCAAAAATGTCATTTCTTTTGGTCTCTGATACCATTAATGCCGACTCCCAGAATACCAATACTACTCTAGTGGAATCTTCCATTCCGACAGGTCAACCAATATTTGTTGATCAGTCTCTACCACATTGGGACTGGTTCATTGGGTAACCTTCTTTTAAATTATATTTTGTGGGGTAGACCTATTACCTAAGTGTAGGGACAATTTTGTCAGTTGATTTTTTATCCTGCTATTTTTTAAGTGGGTTGGTCTTCATCTCATTAGTTGAGTCTTTGATTTTTATTACACAACCAGTAAGTACACCTTCGAATCTTCGTCATCCTTGGGCTTTTCTCACATTGCATTGTGAACCTGATTCTTCCCAACAACAATAAGTTCCTAATCCAGTCTCAAAAATTGATTCTCTTGAAAAGAATTTGTCTAAGCTTGCTCTTCCTAGTTCCTACCATGTATGTTCACTCAGATATCATTTATTAATCATGCTACACTTCTGTGGAAGCATTCTATGGTTGGAAAGTTACTTGATGGCAAATTAAATATGGTTACTCTCAAATGCATGCTTCAGAAGTTATAGAAACCTATTGTGGTGAATAAAATGTATGAGATATTTCCTGATAAACTCCTAATCAGGTTTTATTCGGAAGAAGATATGTTGCTTGTTTACCAGAATCAACCATGGTATGTCTTTTCTTGTATCTTCACCTTTAAGAAGTGGAATACAATGCAAGACCCTGCTACTATTTCGTGTGATTCTACCTTCTTCTGGATACAACTAAAGAGTATTCCATTTACTATATTTGAAGATACAGCATTCGTTTACTTGGTTGGTAAACATATTGGGAAGGTCATTGACCATGAAGTTGCCACTCTCTCTCTAGGGTTCTTAGCTGCTATTAGTATTAAGGTAGAAGTGAATATTCTATATCATTTATTATTGGGTTAATATATGGATGGAATTGCGGCACAATCAACCTGGGTTCAGTTCATTTATGAGAGCATTCCTTCCTTCTGTTTTGCTAATAGTTGAATTGGTCATATGTTTACCAATTGCATTTTCAATATTAAAATTCTACCTACAAGATCGAAAGGAGCTAATGATTCCAACATTTCGTTATTTGGTAATTTATGAAAGGACCACCTTTGAAAAAGATATCCTTCACAACTAAAGTTCTTGAAGTTTGAAGTAAAAGGCAAGAGGATAAACGAGTTCTTTATTCAGATGGGTTGCGATGTGAACTATTAATGCCATCCTTTCTTTATTCCGAGATAACTCAATCAGTAATGGTGGGCACTGAGTTACAACTCGATTTTTTGTTTTCATTGAACAAAAAAATGCAGACGAGTTGTGACATGGGCATATCAACGTCAACATAAAATCAACCCCCCTTCCCGAGGTTTCAGAAAGAGAAACTCTTTAATGTGGATTCGTTTTGCATGCCCCTGTCATGAGGAAATATTTCTGCTAACATTTCTGAAAGAGGAAACTTTCCTTATGTTATACCCCAAATCTGAGATATAGCATCTCGAGGATTCCAAAGAAATAATCTTCGAATCCACCACGTGGAAACGAATATCTAACCACATAATTAACCACATCCTAGTTAAATCAAAGTCAACAATATAATAACAGGGAAGTCTCACATAAATTCTAAACCAATAGCTCAACTAAAATACGTCAAGTTATAACCCACATTGTAAAGTAAAGGGTCAGCCGAAGTCTAGTAGAGAAAGCCAAAGAAACTATAGCAATTACTTTTATGCATGCATAACAACACATTTATTTCATACATTTCAATCACCACGTAATATCACGGTCATATGTGTAGCATGCTTATCACCATACTAACTCTCACATAATAAGTACGCATATCACAGTTAACATAGCAAGTTCCTTCCACATTGAAAACCATACAATAATCACATCATATCAAGTTAACTGTTCATATGGTCCCACCCTGATAAATCACAGGGCACTCATGATCCCATTATGCAATACGGCCCAAAACTCATAGTCCCATTATGTCAAATACGACCCGCATGATCCCATCATGTTTTACACAAAGTCTACATAGTCCCACTATGCCACACATACATACATACACATGGTCCTACCATGTAACACAAACAAACATCATAACAATCACATAGTCTCACTATGTTCACAAACATCATCCACAAGGCTCCACCATGCTACGACCAAACATCCACAAGGTCCCACCTTGCTATGACCAATACAACCGAATCACAATCACAAACAAGTCAAGCAAGTCAATATATGGAATGCACCAACAAGCACCTCAGTCACATATGCAATGCAATGCAAGTAGTGTGATGCAATTATGAAGTGAGATGAAGTCCAATGTAATGCAGGGGTAATCAGGCGTAGCTCAATCACATATTCAATCCAACTCACGGCCATACGACCCATCCTTTTATGGCCTTGCACCCACGGTAGAAGCCACAATTCTTATTCTTTAAGAGACTTGCACTCACGGTAGAATACCAGTAACAACCATTCTTTTAGGGATTTGCACCCACGATGGAAACACACATGTATAACCCATTCTTTTAAGGACTTCCACCCACGGAGAAATGCTACCATTCTTATTCCTTAAGAGACTTGCACTCACGATGGAATACACCAGTAGACCACATTCCTTTAGGGACTTTCACCCACGGTGGAAGCACATCTGTAACCAGTGCCTTTCCTTTAAGGACTTTCACCCACGATGGAAATACACCCTTACCATACCTTTCCTTTAGGGACTTTCACCAACGGTGGAAACACCTGTACATATCACAATTCAACTCATACAAACCATTCAATTACAAATAACCATTCAAAGGTGTGGATACTCACAGTACCCTCATACAACATACAGCCATTATCATTATAGTCAAACACAAGTCAAATAGTGGATGCCATAAGCTCCACTCAAACCAAGCAATTTTCTACGTAAGCATTTATATTCATTCTAATCATACCTAGTGGTCCTATATCCATATCCATTTCAGTAGAGTCAATGTCACCTTATGTTCCATCCAAAACAGTCCTATTTTCCTGAATTTAGGACATTCTTCTACATTTTTCAAGATTCGACGAAATCTACTTCTTTTGCACACAAACCAACCTCATGGGCTTGTGTACAACTCACATAGGGATCTTTTCTTAAAGTTTGGCCACATTTGGCGTTCGATAGATCCTCGGTACCTGCCGAGGGTCCTGCCGAAAAACTCGATAGGTCATCTACCAAGACTTCATAGATTATCCGAGAGCTCACAGTTTCTAGGATTTTTGGTAGATATCTCGGCATCTATCGAGAGTCCTACCGAAGATGAATTTCAGCCAAGATCTGGGTTTTTCACCTTGGGCTTCGTGCCTATAACCCAAACTCATGTTTCTAAGGTCTTAAACTTAGATTTTCAGTCTCTAAACAACGTACATGTGATCAATACTTCATATATATCAAACCTAGTTTATACAATAGATCTAAACTACCAAATCAATCATTATAAGAACATAGATCTCAGAATTCACATATGATTTATATAGACACGCAAGAACACTAAAAATACAACAAACATAGTTCTAGCATGTTAATCAACCACCAATCATCTTGGAGTTCATTTACTCTAGTTCTACTAGATTTCTAGTCTAACATATATCAATCCATATATCATGCATCCAAACTATAACTATAGCATTGATTATGATGCATAAACATACTTACCGTAAAAATGAAGGAATCCCTACCTTATTCTTCTAGGGTCTCTATTCCAACCTAATGTAGGTCTTCATTGAGCTTCTCCGTTCTTTTTATATGTTGTTTAATCAGTGTATTCTTCCCCTTTTCTCCCCCCTCAATACCATGTTCGTCCTCACTCTCTTCATGTCCATCATAGCCAACTTCTTCTTCTTCCTCTTAGCTTCTCTAACTCTCTTCTTTCCAGAGTATTGCACTCTCTTCTTTTCCTCTCTTTTTTCTTTTTCTTTCTTCCATCTTGGTCTCCTCATCTTTTCTCTTTTTCTGCAAATCTAAACCAGAGCTTCTCTTCTCTACTCTTGTTTTGGACGTCCAACTCAGAGAGAATTGTCTCTCTCTTCCTCCTAACTTCTAGGTATTCTAATCTCTTTAAACCCTATCTGTTAGATTATTTAAAATTCAAATTTAAATTATTTGAATTTCAATTGAAAGAATCAATCATGTGATTGTTTGTGTTAATTTTTTCTTAATTACCCTTGTTATTTTTAATCACTTATTTAAGTCTTATTGGACTTCTTAATGGGTTTTGATCCCAGTTCAGTTATAAGTGTGTTGAGGTCTAATTAGATTAGAAAGTTCATCCCATACTATTAATTCTTAGTTAATTAGATAATTTCCCCATTGCTTTTCTAATTTCCAATTAATCCAATTCTACCTTGTATCTTTCATGTAATCTCCGGTGTGTAATTATTAGATTAATTAGGGTAAAATTCATAATATTTCAGTTGGGTCCGGGTCATTACATCTTATCACATCTAGAATCCATCAATCAATTCAGGTAATTTAAATCTACTGAATATGACATGAACCCGATCAATGTTTCTCATGAAATTGGCCAAGTTAATCCGTTGAAACCAACAATCTTTTCCCAACCCGTAAATGTCTTTTCTTTTGATCTCTTAATGTCGACTCCCAGAATCCCAATGCTACTTTAGTGGAATCTTCCATTCCGACAGGTCAACCAATACACGTTGATCAGTCTCTACCACCATTTATTTTTTCCACTAAACAAATCTCATCTATTCTTAGGCGTGGTGCAGAAAAACCTCTTAACACTTTCCTCAGCAGAAATCTCAATTGTCCAATATATTCGATCAAACATAGAAGTGGAAGTTGGGAGGTTTACCCATGGTGCGAGTCATCTTCGGAGAATAAGCAGGTCAGTAGCAGTAGTGATGGTAAACGTAAGACTCCCCTTAAATCGAAGGGATTATTGATATTATTTGCAGTGGTGGAGGTGTTGGCTGGAATCCGTCATGCAATACTCAATGAAAGCCATGATCTGGAACTGTCGTGGTCTTGGTGAAGACCAGATAGTTCGCGACTTGAAGGTAACTAATCACCACTACCATTTTGATGCCATATTTTAATCGGAAACTAGATTCCCGAATCCAAATGAACTAAAGTTTGTAGGAAAATTGGTTTTCCTAATGTCTATGTGATAGATCCAGATGGACTCTCTGAAGGATTATTGCTTTGCTGAAGCAATCAACGGATATTGAAGTCATTGATGCGGAGAAATTGGCTATTCACGTTATTGTTAATCAAGAAAAGAAAGTTTGGTTTTTATCTGCTGTGTATCTGAACCCCAACCCTAACCCTACCTACAGAAGAAAACAACTTCATAATCTGGGTGTCATGACTGAGCAAATCTCTATCCCATGGTTATGTGTTGGAGATTTCAATGAGGTCCTTGATCAAGTTGAAAAATTGGGAGGTAATCCTTTTGTTCCTATTTCGAGGTTGAGTTCTATTCAATCATTAATTGATACATGTGCTTTTATTGATTTGGGTTTTTCTGGTTAACCCATTTACTTGGACAAATGGACAAGATGGTAGGAAAAGAATTTTTGAACGATTGGATAGTGCCCTCTGCACTGTTGATTGGGTTTCTTTGTTCCCGGATGCAAATCTAATCATGTTTATTAATTTTTTTATAATATTTATTATAATTGAGTATATTAAATAATGTTATATTTCAACCTAATTTAAAATTTAAAAAATTAATTAATTATTAAAAATTAAAGGGGTTAGGCGGGTTCAACCAGTTTATTGACGGGTTGGGTTCGAGTCCAAGATTTTCCAACCCGTTAATAAACAAGTCAAATCTGATCCAATTTGTTTAAACTCAAACCCATTTACGAGAAACCGTACATACCCGACCATTACAAGCTTTGTTAAAGATAAAGATGTGAATAAATATAAAACTAGTGAGCCAATATGCGTGTATAAATAATCAAGTCTTGTGTGTAAGTCGCTTCGAATCAAGCTATTAAGTTAACTCTATTCAGTAAACTGGGAATTTAAGCCTGACCCAGTTTAAGCCCAGTCTGCTTAGGCCCTGTGGGCCCAATGAGCCCACCCAGTTTAAGCAAAATAGGGTTGGCAGTTTAAGCCCTGTCCGCTTAGGCTTGATGAGCCTGCCTAGTTTAAACCGGGCTTAGGCCCAATTTTTTATGTTAACATATTTAAGGTTATTTCATCATATCCGTAATTGATTTTATGATTTTGTTTTTGTTTTTTAATGAATATGTGAAGAATATGTAGCAAAATTTGTAAATTTAGATGAATATGAAGATTACAAGAATCTTTTATTAATAAAATGAAAAAAAAGGATCAATTGCACTTAGACACCCCCTCAGCTATTTGACACTAGCAAACAGATCTCCTGTGTTTTCTAAAATGGCAATGACACCCCCATGAGTTTTTAACTTAGTGGTAGAGATACCCCCTCTTTTAAGTAATTGTTATAACCTATGCTGATGTCAGCCAACATAATTAATTATTAGACGATTTTACCCTTTAAAACACAAAATGACCTTTGCACCCTTCTTCTTAAAAATGTTTGCCCTTGAAAACACAAAATGATCTTTGTACCCTTCTTAAAAATTTCAATTCTACCACTATCCTCACCCCACCACCATCACCCCATCACCACTAGTTGTGGTGGGGTGGTGATGGTGGTGGTGGTGGTGGTGGTGGTGGTGGTGATGGTGTGTAGTGGTGGTGGTAGTGGTGGTGGGTGGTGGTGGTGATGGAGTGGTGGTGGGAGCCAAATGTTTTTACATTCAAAAGGAAAGATATAAAATACGGGAAAGGGTAGTTTTAAGAAGGAAGGTGCAAGGGTAATTTTGTGTTTTAAGCGCTAAAACTATCTAACAGTCAGTTATTTTGGCTGAGTTATAACGATGATTTATGATGACTTAAGAGAGGGGTTGTCTCTCCAACTAAGTTCAAAACTCAGGAGGTGTCATTGCCATTTTAGAAAACACAAGAGATCTGTCTGCATTTATCAGATAACTGAGGGGGTCTAAGTGCAATTTACCCTTTAAATAAATTGGTTACTACGAGGGCAACATAGTAATTGCGCTATTTTGTTAACGGTGTCTATGCAAAATCTCTTACAGGAGTGTCATTGTTATTTTAGAAAACACATGGGGTTTGTCTGCCAGTGTCAGAGAACTGAGGGGGTCTAAGTGCAACTGACCCTTAATTATAAGAATCAGGCTTAATCGGGCACGGCTCAAACTTTTTATATTAATTTAGAACCGAGCTTGGGTTTCCATCTCAAGCCCAAAAACCTGGCCAGATTTGGGCATGCATAACACTCCTAATATCCCGCCAAATTGCCAGCCCTTGGTGTGGACTGTGGGATGACGCTTTTGATGCCTCACTCTTTTCAACAAGGGCGTGTAGCTAAGCCAGACCATGTTGGTGTCCAATCTTCGAACCGAGGCTCAAATGTAAATGATCTGGGCTTAGACTTCATGGACTATTATTGATAGTACGTTGCAAATATGGGCTTGGGCAGAATTATTGCTCAATTTCTAACAGCAACACAAGTTTTAGCCTAAGGCAATACTTATTTCGGGTTTGCCCACTTTAGACATGGGCTTACATTGGGTTAAATCCAATTATAAGGGTCATATGGGTTTCGTCGGGCCGACCAAACTGGCCAATACTAGTTGGGATTGGTTTGATATCTGGTTCCGGTACATTAAACCTTGTTTCCATCCCTATTTGTAAGAGAATCCATCATTTGATTTAAATAAAAAATAGTGAAGAAAAAAAATATACAGTTATACAAATTAAATAAATTAGATTACGTGTCAACCATACAACTGAATTTCATTACATATGAATTTAAAATCATAAGATTTACAATATGCATTCCAATTCCCATGTATCTTTGAATTGGAAATTAAATAAAGAAAGAAAGAGACAACTATAATTAAAAAATTTAGTGATGAGTTGGGTGTGGTGGCTCTTGGGACCATCACATCATCCCGAGGTTTGGCACGTGCGAATTCAAGGCTAGTCGCATTGCATGTTTTCCATCGAATAATATTCAACGTATTCATCATAATTACTCAATTGATTAGCAGTTTGAGACCATAAACTATAAATAAGAATGAATCATTTTTTATACAAGTGGTAATCAAACATATTATGAACTGGCGGGCGGTTGGTTCTCTCGGGGGTGTAAAATTTCTTCACTTTCCTTTGCAACCCCATTTAGAAGAAGCCATGGGGATAGTGCAGCCCCACTAAAATTCTAAAATCCTAAAAGAGACTTGTGGACCTAAAATACACTTTCATTTTAACCGACCTTTACTTTTAATTGATGGCGATTATGTACGCCTGACAATGGGAGCCCGCTTTTTTCTTGACTTGTTGACGACCCCAGTTGCCAACTTCTTTTGTTTTCTTTTTTTTTTTGGGTATTTTGCATTTGTATACTTACAATATAAAGTATTTATATTTTTATCCCTGTACTTTTTTATATTTGTAGATATCTTTCTTTATTATCCTAATTGTTGTATTTGTATACCCAATGTTAGAACATGCAAATTTTCGTTATTTGTTTATATTGAATGACTATAATACCCTTTTACATAATAAATGTTATTTTGCTTTCATCTCTCTATGTTATCGGTTTTTTTGCATCCAGACCTCTCTATTTATCAAATTTATTGCATCTGTACCCTTAATGATACATTACATATTTTGTTTGTAGAAAAATAATAAATAAATAACCTCATAATTTAAGTTTTTATATCTATTAAAATGTAAAAAAGATATAATGTAAAATCTTTTATGATCAAAATAAGATTGAAAATATATAATCCGAACCATTTGGTTTTAAACGAAGTAAGTAGGCATTTTGTTATGTAATAATACCTTGGACCGAGTAGAGTTGGACTAGGTTGTGATAATTTTTTTTGCATTTCTATTACATTTTAATAGAAAAACTTATTTATAAAATTATCTTGATCATTTAAAAAAAAAAAAAAAATGAGTGCATCATATAGTTTTTAACATCTAGTGTACAAATGCACAGTTATAATAAAAAGAGGAATATAGATGCAAAAAAGCGATGATAAAGGTAAAATATACAACACTTGTTAAGTAAAAGGGTATTATAGAAATTTGCATGTTTTAACATTAAGCATACAAATACAACAATTACAATAATAAAAGAGAATAGGTAGAAATATAAAAATATAGGGATAAAAATATAAATACCCCATAACATAGCGGCATAAATGCCAAAAACCTCTTCTTTTTTGGTTTTTGCAAGTTGCCATCTTGTTTTGTGTCCTTTCTTTCCTACACGAATCTGCCCCATTACGTATGAATTACAACAAAGTGATCAGGTGGAACACCCTATTCGCCCACTTCACCCCAATCACAAATACACAAGTCTGCTCCACCAACACGACACAGGGACCAAGAGAATTCCGCCGCCGTTGAATGACTGGAAGATTCTCTCTGCCGTTGAAAGGCAATAATGCTCCAAACGGTTGCACCACTTGAAACCAGTCCGCAGATCAAACCTGTACTACAATCAGAATTGTTTCAAACGGAAGTTATAAAAAAGAAAAAAGAAAAGAAAAGAAAGAAACTAATTAATGATTTAGTAGGACTCTAAACTAGCTGAGCCGAGTTTTTCTCAGTTCAACTCAGACTCGTAAACCTTGAGCAAGGCTCAGGCTTACTTCAAGCTCGTTAAAAAATTTAGGATTGGGCAAGGTTCGGGTTGAGCTCACAAAAGCTTGGCTCATAAAAAACTTGACTCACAAAAAATTCAGCTCGTAAAAGGCACAACTCGCAAATAAGCTTAGTTTAATTCAAATGCATTAATCTTTTATTTTTATTTTTGTAAAAGAGATTCTCTAGATAAAAATAGTAGTAGAGGTACTCCAATGGTGGGAGGGGGATTCCGAATACATTGACCAGTATATTAGAAATTAGTATAAAAATTTATACAAATAAAAGATATAAAACCAAACTCTAAAGTAATATTCACCAACTAAATAATCAAATAAACAGTTTAAAAATAATATGAGAATTATCCTCCAAAACCACTCAAACCAAGTCACAATTGACAAAATAACAATTATCTAATAGAAGATAATGTAATGAATGAAATTTCTAATCCCATATGTGCTTTAAGGAACTGAACCAACCCAAACTCAACCTAAACTCATTTAGATATTTAGCTGTTTTTGGGCTCATGCTCGGCTCACAAGCCTAATTATAGGACTCAATCTCGGCTCATATCAGCCAAACACGAGCGAGAGCCGATCTATCTCGGCTCCTTGACAGCCATACGTACGTACCCATGATGAGTTGGATATGGCTCTTAGGATCCGATCCATCGCATCCTCCTGAGGTTTGGCACGTGGCACCTATACACAAAAAGCGGCTCAAATTAGTCTCGTCACATCACCTGAGCAGATCCTCTTCAGCACACGTGTACTACTTTTTCGGTCACTTACGTTTGCTACACAGTCCGGCGACGGCGTCCCACCGGATTCCAGCATTGCAGAAGCATCTTCTCTGTCCTCCAGCTCCAGCGGTATTCGGATTCGGGTCTACTGCGCATGTTGAATCGGACCCGCCGTCGTTTTCGCAATCCGCTTGCGTTCGGCACACCGGTTCGCGTGGCAACAACCGCTCTATCTCCATCCCCGGTGCAGGTCACTTGCTCACCGGCAAAGAAGCGTCAAGATCGACGAAACTCCGATACGAGCTACAACCTTCTTGACGAACCCTTATGGAATATTCCGTACTACCGGCGGAGCCACCTGTTCTGAAGGAACAGCAGCAGATGCGACTACGACGACGACCCTTCTTCTCGCACGCTGTCATAAGCTCCGGTGTGTCTCTGATATATGTGTAGCAGAAGCTTGAATCGGTGCAATCGAACGGCGACCTGCTTATCCGGTCAGTACAGTTGAGGTAGATGATTGTGTTGCTTCCTGCAATGTGGAAGGGGAGTCTTGTGTTGAGCTGGAAGCCTACACTTATGATCCCCACCCAGTTCGTGACGTTATTAGCCGGACGGATTACAAACCTCTGGGTTTCGGGGTTGACGGATGCGATGAGGTAGGAAGCTCCGTAGAGAGCATCAAACCAGAGTACGCCGGAGGAGTCACACCGGATTTTGTAGTATTGGTCGCCGCAATTCGGTCCGGTACTGAGTGGGTAAGGTACCAGAGTTGGGCCACAGTTACCGCAGCTCCTTTCAGCCGTGGCACAGCCGGCGGCGATCAGTAGCAATATTATTGATGCAAGAAGCAATAGGGTATTCTTCTTTTCTTCCATTGGAGAAGAGTTTAAATTCACTTTGCTTGACGAGGTTGGCTGTTCTAACTTCCAAGTACTTATAGAGCATGCAAGCTTGTGTGAGGCTGAAATTTTAAAAAGGGGCCCCTAAGGTTTGGTATAATGGCATTAGGTACTCTTCAAACTTTGGCTATTACAACAAACATCCTTATTGGACCAAACCAGAGGACGGTCTAAGCTGATCATTTGACCAAAATATGCCTCTAATCAATGATAAACGTAATAATTATAAGCCATTTTAAAAAAAATTATTAATTTTATTTTTTATATTTTAATTTACTTTTTGTTACTTTTATTTAACTTTATCCTATAATTAGTAGAGGTAGATACGGGTTTTCACAATTTTCATGGTTAAGGAGTTTCTTTATTTTTCCATATAATCACTTAATTTTATTTTTAAGATCATTAAATAGAATATATAAGGATATTTTTGTCCTTTAAATATTATTATTATTATATGAGAAAAAGCAAATATTCTATTACTTTATTGATCCTTATTAGCAGAAGGGTTTTATTGTAGCATACTTTCAAATTATAGAGAAAGTGTTTGAAGGTTAAGATTTGAAGGAATACTGGTTGTCATTATATCAAAGCTAAGGGGTGTAAATGTAATTTATTCTTAAAAAAAACTGCCAATTTCAAAAGATTTATAGGCATCTATTTTGGGATTTTGTTTGCGGTATTGGTGTGAAACTCGAAAGTGGATCAGGTGGGTCAGCACTCTGATTGGCCCAACGCACATCTGAAATAAAGAACTCAAAAATGTTTTTGCACATAAAAATTAGATAACGTGGACCAATAGGGTACCTCTGTATACTTGGGAGAGAATCTTGCCGACGTCATAAAAGACAACGCAGGGCGACTTATAAATGCTATTGGTCCACGTCATCTAATTCTGATGTGTCCGTCATAGACACTTATTTTAAGGTTTTGTGTGTGTATTTATGTATACGTTTCTTGGTACTATTTTAAAGTTAAAGGACCCATGCTTCCTTAAACTTTTGCCATCTGTGAACACGTGTGTCAACCTTCTATGAGGTTCATAGGGACCTGGATTATTAAAGATCCGCGTCTATGCTGGACGAGGATTTTCTATAATCCGTGTCCCTGTTAACCTAGGTTGACACAAGTCCTAAGCAGACCCACGAAAAAGCAAGGTTTCTACTTATTAAATTAAGTTTATCCTTCTTCTTTTTTAACCTTTTTACTTCGGCGCACTTTGACGGTAACCAAATAGTCTTAAAATTTTAAAACTACAGATCATTTTTTTTAACGAGACCCACTTGTGATCGCGTGATAACCTCCCGTGAGAAAATTGTCAAAAGAAAAATAAAAGTGCCCTCGTGGAAGGCTCAGAGGGACGCAGATCATAGAAGATCCACATCCCTTCTGAAGTAATAAACATAAAAGATTGGATAATAATGCACAAACAAAACAAGAACAGATAATCATGCCGAATCAATATTTCCTTTTGGTCAAAGTTTTCTTTGCCTATGGAAGATAGGGGTCGTGTCCATGTTGGTGCCTGGTGTCGGCTGTTCTTTTTGGCCGTGGGCTGTTGTCCTCGTATGCTGATGTTGGCCGCGTTGCCTTTTTGGTTGCTTGCTGTGTTGGTCAGTGTTACGTGCCTGTACGCACCCGTCATATGGGATTGGGATTTTCTGTGCTGAATCCCTCGTGTCGAAGTCAGTGTTAAGAAACACATTTTAGGGTAAAATTATAATTTTGACTTCGGACGAGTTGCTTTATGAGGGTGCGGGTGTGAGTGAGTTACTTTATGAGGATGCGGGTGTGTTTCACAGCACACCTCGACACACTGGGTTCAGTACAGAAAATTTGTGTTCGGTATATAAGGATAATAATGTCTGGAATGTAAGCAATTATAGTATGTATTTGTGCATGTCACGTGTTTATTGGTGGTGCGTAAATACACATTAACAGGTTACGCTTTAAAAAGTGTGAAAATTTTGATGCATTAGTACATATCCATGCATGCCAATACACATGTATTGTGTGTAGATGCATGTTGCAGCATGTGCTACGCACATCTTGCTCCAAACGATAAGGCCATGATCTATTTGTATATCCTTCTTTTAATACAATTACATTTACCATCCAATATATATATATATATGCATATGTGTGTAAATTCTTCAAAATACCTTTAAAACGATAATTAGTAACTAATTATCCGTTGTCTTTACCTCTTAAATTTAGAGAAAGTTAAGAGATTCTCCAGATTCCTTTAATGGAGGATACGTTCTGCTGTTTATAGAAAGTTTATCCTCTCAAATTAGGACAATGTCAATCAGTCAAATGTCCAGATAGGAGCTTATAAATATTCCCATGCATTAAAGATATCCCAGATGTCACGTGTTTTTCAACACGCCTAAGTTATTTCTAGAAAGAGGGATAAGTCATTCAAATTTTAAAAACTTGCTCTATGATAGGTTGCTTTAGATCTTGGAGAACACAGATTGAATGACGCGTGTTGTATGCATACAAATCTAAAAGCAACGTTTCAATTCTTGTCGTCATTCCAGATAAGACAAAACCCCATTTAGATAAGTTAGAAAGTGGATATTATAAATAGCTGAGGTTTTATCACGTGTTGTTCATTTGAAGAATCTATCCCAATCAACTTTAAAATAAATTCATTTGAAGAATCTATCCCAATCAACTTTAAAATAAATGAGTCATTTCAATGTCATAAATACTTTTCTAGACTTCGCATATTTTGAGGGAACTCCCTTAGGCGGCTATTTTCGTTCGAAAGAGGCCAAAAGTAACTCTGTACATTCACAAGGTGACAAGTATATTCTCGAGTTACGTATATAGAGAAATCGAATTTTGAGTTTCTTATTAGGGAACTCGTTTTCATAATCAATAATCCCTGTAAATAAGAGATTATATTGGAATCCCTTAAGATTTATAACTACAGTAACCAATCTGAGTGTCCTTAACTTTAATGAAATCAGAAGTAAATATGTTCCCTTGTGAACTCATTTGAAGTAAAGTGAGAGAAAGGTTCTCAAAGTATATAGGAAACCTATCTTCAGGAAATACTTCTGGAGATGGCGTGAATTCGACTTCTGAAGCTCTTTCCACTAGGAATTTGCTTTAGAAGTCAAAGCATTTTATCTAAAATATTATTCGAAGTCAATTTCTAACAATGAATAAGAGTGACTTCGAACTTTACTTTGTAGTTTGAATGCATCTAGGAACGCATTCGAGGGTAATAATCCATATCTTTGTCCTTCGAAGGGGACAAAATCCTTATTCTTTTTAAGGATGACAAGCCTTTAGTCCTTTGAGGGTGACTAACCCTTGATGAATTGACCATCTAAAGGTGGTTAGCATTTGAATTCACCATCTGGAGGTGGTTGGTCTTCGAATTCACCATCTGGAGGTGGTTGGCCTTCGAATTGAACTTCAGTAAGGAGAAGTATACCTCCTTCGCAGTTCTTTCAAAAAAAATATAATAAGTGGTCCTTCGAAGTCTATGGATACGATTCGAGGATGACTTCTGGGTTAGAAGGCATAAAAAGTACCCTCGAAAATCTCTCTTTAAGGAAATTACCTTTGAAATGTAAAAGTAAAGCAATAAAATCACTCGAAGTCTCTTCTCGAGAATGAATAGATGTGACTTTGAGGTTTTATTTAAAGTTTTATATGTTTGAGGAGTACATTAGGAGTAGTGCACCCCTTTATTTGTCCTTCGAGAGGGATAATGTCCTTTAAAATGAATGGATCAAAATCCAAGATCCTTTGATTATTTCAAGGGCAATCATCTCGCTTCATAAAGAATGTAAATCCTTATCTCTTTGGTCATTCCAAGGGTAGTTAGCCCGTGTTTGTTAGGTTTGAGACACGTGGCGTTCCCTCATAAGTTGGATTTCAAAAAGGTTGCTTCTCCAAGAAGCTTTCCTCAACCTTTTCGTTGATAAGGACGGTCAGATATCTCTAAGCCGTTTCAAATATCACATTTTTACCAAACGGTATAATCAACATGCAACTGTTGTTGGCAGTTGGCTCGTGAGAGACGGTTGTGCAGCAGTTAACAGCTTTATTGAATGATTCAGTGTATGCGGCTATACCCAGTAAACGTACATGTGCATATTCTAGATAGCGCCACGTGTTTAGTGGGATTAATTAAACTGCCTAATCACTAGTATCGTGGTTATCCATTGCTCCCCATTTGTTATCATGTGTTTTAGACAAACCATATATACGCCTTCATCCTGGTGATGCGGGTTTTGTATTGGACAATATATTATAAAAGACTTTTGACAGATAATATAAATGAACCCATGCAATACCCTTCCAGAGAAATAGGTAAGGAGAGCCTGTCTCAAGACAGCCTAAACCATCGCGCCGCCGTTCTGCTAAGAGCGTTACTTCTCAAATGTGACCTGTGAATAAGACAAAGAGAAGAGACAAGGGAAAAATGATACTGAAATAACTGAAAGTTAGAATGCATATCTCATAGCAAGAAAACCTCAGAGCTTGAATTACTCGAAGTCTATAATATGTATTGAGAAATACACATGTTGATGACTGATTATCCCCTTTCTCTTTAAGTGCCTTTACTCATTGTTGCCTTCTACCTCTTAAATTTATAGAAGTTTCAGAGATTCTCCAGATTTCCTTTAATAGAGGATGCATTTTTCTATTTATAGGGATTTTATCATCTCAAATTAGGACAAATGTCAATCAGTATATGTCCAGAGAGGAGCTTTAAAATATCCCCATGCATCAAAACATATCTTGAATGCCACGTGTTTTTCAACACGCCTAAGTTATTTCCAGAAAAAAGGATGAGTCATTCAAACTTTAAAACTTCCTCTGTGATAGGTTGCTTTAGATCTAGAAGAACACGGATTGGATGACATGTGTTGCATGCATACAAATCTAAAAGCAACGTTTCCATTCTTTGCCGCCATTCCAGATAAGACAAAATCCCATTTAGATAAGTAAGAAAGAAGATATTATAAATAGTTGAGGTTTTATCACATGATGTCCATTCTGAGGAATCTATCTCAATCAACTTTAAAGTAAATGAGTCACTTCAATATCATAAATACATTTCTAGACTTCGTATATCTCGAGGGAACTCCCTTTGGCGGCTGTCTATATTTCTTCGAAGGAAGCCAAAATAACTCTATATTTACAAGGTGACCAGTATACTTTCGGGTTACCTATATAGAGAACTCGAAGTTGAGTTTCTTAGTAAGGAACTCGTTTTCATGACCAATAGTCCTTGTAAAGAAGAGTTTATCTTAGAGTCCTTCAAGATTCATAGCTCCAACAACCAATCCGGGTGCCCTCAACCTTAATGAAATTAGAAGTAAATATGTTTCCTTGCAAACTCCTTTAAAGTCAGGTGGGAGAAAGTATCTCAAAGTACGTAGGAAACCCTCTTCAGGAAATACTTCTGGAGATGGCGTGAATTCGACTTCTGAAGCTCTTTCCATTAGAGATCTTCTTTAGAAGTCAAAGTATTTTATTCAAAAATATTATTCGAAGTCAATTTCTAAATATGAATAAGAGTGACTTCGAATTCTTCTTTATAGTTTGAATGCATTTAAGAGCGCATTTGAGGGCAGTAATCCATATCTTTGTCCTTCGAAGGGGACAAAATTCTTAGCCTTTTTTAGGGTGACAAGCCCTTAGTCTTTTGAGGGTAACTAGCCTTTGACGAATTGACCATCTCAAGGTAGTTAGCCTCAAGTTCACTTTAGTAGGAGGAAATATACCTCCTTCGAGTTCACCATCTGGAGGTGGTTAGCCTTTGAATTCACCATCTGGAGGTGGTTGGCCTTGGAGTTGAACTTCAGTAAGAGGAAATATATCTCCTTCGCAGTCCTTTCAAAACAGAATATGATAAATGGTACTACGAAGTCTATCACTACAAAATATAGTGTCTTTCCCGATGGTCCGAAACCGCCGGGAAAGGTCATAGGACCGCCAACAAAGCCTTTGTCAGCGATTTATTTGACTGCCGACGATTCCCTCGTCGTAAATACTATTAACGGCGGATTTGTCGGCAGTCTTGCGGCCTGCCGACAATAATGACATTATCGGCGGACCTAGACCGTCGACAATATAAAATTTGAATTTTTTAAAAAACTTTATTAGCAAGCATTGACCTCCGACTAATGTTTAATATAATATATAAAAAGAGAGGAGAGAGAGAGGGACAAAGAGAGGAGAGAGAAAGCGATAGGGGGTTGCTGCTCCCTCTCTGCAGTTGCAACAGTAGTAGAGAGAGATCAGAGAGCGTGGAGAGGGGTTTACAGAAGAGAGAGAAAAGGGGGGAGAATAGAGAAGGGACGAAAGAGGGAGGGGATCGCTGCTGCCATGCAGCAGCTGAGGTAGCAGCCCAAAGAGAGAGAGAGAGAGGGTGGGTGGGAGAAAGAGAGAATGGGCGAGAGGGGAGTTGTTGATGTCGCGCAGAAGCTGCAGTAACAGCCGAGAGGGAGAGAGTGAGAGAGAGCGAGAGAGAGTGAGAGAGAG
>JAUPMG010305737.1:0-16547 GCA_031762675.1 Pachysandra terminalis
AAGGATTCGCACGTTGGTGTAAGCTTGGAAGATGGTATGCTATCCCAAGGATCCGCACGTTGGTGTAAGCTTGGGAGTCAGTGAGACCATATTTATGTACCTTCTGTTGGGATGTGAAGATGTATGAATCCTTGAGGGATACCGCAAGTGGCTGCAAGTCTTGGCTGAATGTCCCATGATGAAAGAATGGTCCTATCCCATAGTCCGTTCGCGAGGAATGCATTCAGGTTGCTGGGACATCCCGATGTGCATTTAGGTTGCTGGGACATCCTGGATAAAGATCGAGATCACGTGGGATCATACGATATTTCACTTCTTAGACAGCTTAACATCTTTCTTGCATTGCATTTTCTGTATTGATATCATTGTCAGAGCCACTTGTATGATACACTTGGCGTAATTCTCAAACTTTAAAATTTACGTAAGTAGTTGTAGGATACATAAACCACTGAGCAATACTCTGTGAGGATGGGAGAGGACTTATTATTATTGAATGTCACAACTGTACACCACTTGCACATATTATGTTTATTACACAATTGTACATGTCTGCACTTTATAAAATACTGGAACATGAGTGAATACCTTTCATCGAAGGTTTACTCATCTGGGCTTCCAGCTTACGGATGTTATTTAATATTTCAGGTACAGGAGCATAGTCGCAAAACGAGAAGACTCGAATTGGGTAGTATACTCTGGTAGAACGCTTGATATAGTCTAAAAGTAGATTTAATTTCTCTAATCTTACTAGATTAGTATAATTGTAATAGTTACTTATATCTTACTAGAATTGTTTCGCCTTCTGCTTTTATTTGACCATGTTGATCCACCTCCATAATGATATGAGGTGAAGGTTGCAACTTGACCCGAAAATTTTAAATGGGTTGGTTCGTGACATTGATGCGCTAGGAATGGAGTCTTCAAGAGACCTTAGCAGAATTGATAATTCAGCTAGTGAACCAGCAGAGCCATGGTTACCTTTTCAGCTTGGTAGCCATACCTTTGTTAGAGCATCGTATAGCAACTTGTCAGACGGATAACAATGACCTATTGTCATTGGCAGCCAATGACAGTGAGCCAGAGTGGATGGTACACTCAGATGGACTGATCAGATATCATGGTTGCCTTTGTGTTCCTGAGTATCAGGACATTTGGAGGGAGATATTGGAAGAGTCACACAAGTCTCGGTATTCCATTCATCAGGGAAGTACCAAGATGTATCGAGACTTGTGAGTGAAATATTGGTGATCGGGAATAAAGAGAGAGATTGCACAGTTTGTGTCACGATATCTCGCATGTCAACAGAGTAAGACCGAGCACATGAGAGCAGCGGGACTGCTACAACTTTTGCCTATAGCGGAGTGGAAATGGGAGTACATCACCATAGACTTCGTAGTCGGTTTGTCGAAGATAAGAGGTAGCATGGACTCGATTTGGGTAATCGTAGACCGGTTAACCAAATCAGCCCACTTCTTACCAGTGAAGATTTCAGCTTCAGCCGAGGAGATCGCGAGACTATATGTTGGAGAGATCGTGCAACTTGTGAGTATTATGATAGATAGAGGTTCGTTGTTTACATTGAAGTTTTGGGAAGGATTACAGAAGGCTATGGGCACACAGTTAGATTTGAGTGTAGCATATCACCCGTATACGGATGGCCAAACAGAGAGAATGAACCAAGTATTAGAGGACACGCTTAGAGCTTTTGTGATGGACTTCGATGGAGTTGGGAAGAACATCTACCTCTGGTTGAGTTTTCTTACAAGAGCAGTTATCATTCGAGCATTAGCATGGCTCCATTCGAAGTGCTATACGGTAGACCATGCAGTTCACTAGTTTATTGGGCAGAAGTTGGAGAGAACAACGTTCTTGGACCAGATCTAGTACAAGAGACAACAGCAGACAACTACAAAAGTGAAACTCAATTGAGAGAGATTGAAATTAGAACAGAGTAAACAGAAGAGCTATGCATATCATAGTAGGAGAGAGCAAGATTTTGCAATTGGCGACCATGTATTCTTGAAGGTTTCACTTATGAAATGAGTGATGAGATTCTGTAAGAGAGGGAAATTACACCACGATATGTTGGACCATCTAAAGTAATAGAGTGCATCGGACCAGTGGCATATAGAGTTGCATTGCCACCACAACTTGTAGCAGTTCATAACGTATTCCATGTATCACTACTACGGAAGTACGGACCAGACCCATTGCACATATTAGATTGGAGCGAGTTGCAACTGAGAGAAGACGTATCCTACATAGAGTAACCGATGAAGAATTTGGATTGGAAGGAGCAAGTGTTGAGGACCAAGACCATTCACTTAGTGAAAGTTCAATGGGAACATCACGGTGAATCTGATGCATCATGGGAGTTGGAGTCAAATATTTGAGAGTGTTATCTTGAGCTATTCACAGATTGAGGTACGCAATTTTGAGGATGAAATTCTTTTAAGCGAGGTAGATTGTACTGACCTAGATCCTCTATTAGAAAGGCTTAACTTATATTTTACTATAAGTTATTTTATTTGATATCTAACTATATAAGTTGCAGGATATATTGATATAAAGGTTATTTTAATAATTTAAGCTATTATTTTGGGGCCCTAGTGTACTTATTATTTAAATGGGGTATTTTAAGTAATTTTAGATTTGTGTTTTCATCCTATACGTACCAGGCTATGTGGCAGTTGGATTTAGATTAGCTTGAGGAGAGAAAGGAAAATTTTTATATATTCCCTTCCCTTCTCATAGCTGGACGTTGGAATGAATCTTTAGAGATTGAGAGAGAAGAGAGAAAGAGAGAAAGGGGACCATCAACACCCACCGGTACACCGGTGAGGGTACCGACGACACACCCAGATGCACACAGTGACTTCTAGTTTTGGATTTTGAAAAGGATTTGATGTGGACTCGTACCATTGACCTTGTAGTTGACTCTTAGGACTTAAGGTAGACCATAGACCATATCTTGGAGTTCCATATTAGTTTCGTACCCATCAATCACATTGGACTTGAGAGTAACTGACATTGGACTTGATAGTAATTGAATAGATTTGATTTGTGTTGTTTATAATCCATTGCTTGCATTTTAGGCTGACATAGAGTGTTAAGAGAGCTCTGGAGGTGGGAAATAAGGGTTTCCTATTTAGGATTCCTATGGGAATCCATCCAACAAGACAGGCATTCGTCTCGTAAGGCAAGAATCAAAGTTGGTCTATTGGGAGCGTGAATCCCTTAATCCATGCAAATCAGTTCATCTGAGACTTCCTCGGCAACATTATCATTTCTATATCATAATATCACTTATTATTATCATAAAATCCAACCTTGTAAAGTTATGAAGGTCAAGTCAAGCATTTAAACCACATACGAGGTCATTATGCAAAGTAGGCATATGTTGTGCATCTGAGAATGTGCGCATTAACTAAGCAATCAAAGCATATGTACAATGTGTAATATGCCGAAATAACATGATAGCAATGAGTATATAAGCAATATGAAGTCAAGTCAAAATATCAACATTTCATCAAACATAGTAACTGAGTCCATAAAGAAGTAACTATATGAAATAATCATAATTTTGCGAAAGTAATATTAAAATTAATCTAGTTAGGTCAAAATAAGAAAATATGTGAAATTTCATAGCAATCGGAGCACTTTGGTATTTTCGGTCAAGCTAGGTCTCCCCTTAGTCTACCGAGTGTCTCTGGGTTTGGCTCAGTACCTTTTTTTGGCAAGCCGAGCAGGCTGCCGAGCTTCCTTTTTGGTTTATGGGATCTTTTCCATGGTCTCTTGGTCAGGCTCGGCATGCCGAGTTTTGTCTCGGTAGCATTTCCAAGGGCCTTAGAAATTTGATTGTGGCGCTCGGTAGCATTTGACAGTTTTGACGTCTCTTTGGTAGTTTAGCCAAAACTTTGTGTACACTTATCGAAATCACCTCAATTTGTTTTCGTGTGCTCCTAACGAGTAGGAGAATCCAAAAATATAAATTAGGAGGTATTTAGTGTCTGGCACATTCTTCGGCATGCCAAGTAAGCTACCCAAGTCTCCTGGAGGTGTTCGACAAACTGCTCGGCAAACTGAGTAGTCCGCCGAACCTTGAAAACTTCACTAAAACTTATTTTTTTGGTTCCTTTAAACCTTATAACATAAACATGATCAAGCAACTTTATTTACCATGAAATTCCGCAAAAAACCCAATCATAATACATCACAAAACATAACTTGAATCATACTTACCAAATTTTAACATCAAAACCGAGAAAATTAGTAAAAATACATTAATATAGTATATTATACTTCAAACTCAAAGAATATAGCTTTGTACTCCTAATTAGATCAAAAATAGAGTTGTACTTGAATACTTAGCTTGATTTGTTGATTGGTGTTGAGAATTCACACCTTTTGCTCTTCTTCTACTTCCTCTTCTTCTTCTCCAAGTGATCAATCCACCTCCTAAGGCCTTATGTTTATATAGGCTCTCAAGAACTCTAGAATTAGAAACTCTAATCGCTACCCTTAGATTTGTTTATTTGAATCTCAGCCCTTAGAATAATATTCCAGCCTTAATTGGTTTCTTTGTAATATGATTTCTTTCTAATTCTTGTTTTAGAATCCTAGCTTAGTTTAAGTAGTTCATATTCTAATTTGTAGAGAATTGTTACTAATTCCTTAACCTTGGAGTTAGTCTGCTAGTCTTAGTTAGCTAGTTACTATTTACTTCTTTATGTGAATCCTTTCTAATTAGAGAGTATTTCTAATTCCTATTTAAACCTAAGCCATTAATTGGAGATTGAAAGCGCCAACAAGATCCTAGCCACATGTTGTAACTTAAGAAAGTTATGATTGTGTGTGATGCTCCTAGTTTCCTATTGTACAACCTACCAATTATAATCAATCAAAGTCAAACGTGACAGCTATTTGCTAAAATTTTAAATTAACCTCTAATCTTTTTTTCTTTAGACATTAACTCTATTATTTTTGTTTGGGTTATTATAGTCTACCCTCCTTAAGAAAATTCCGTCCTTAAAATTCAATTACCTTACTGGAAAAGTTGAGGATACTTACCATGAATATATTTTCCAGTAAAATTCCAACTCTTGCTGAATTCAAACAGTACCTTCGTTCTCTTCATTTTGTAGTTGTTCTAAAGCGTAGACCTTGTCTTGTTGAGTTTGTTGCTGCTTTACCGGTTTTTGATTCTGTTGGTAATGAATTTTAGGTACGCCTTGTTGTTTTCCTTGTGATGAATTCTGCTGAGGCTTCTTTGGCAACCGGAAATCTCTTTTGTGATGTCCAAGTCTTTTGCAGTTAAAACACCTTATGTTCGTAGTATCAAGGGTTGGACTGGTCATTGGTTCTAGTGTCCTTTGGCTCTTCTGAAAATCCTCTCAATTGTGGTAATTTCTGGCTCTTGCGTTGTTCCTTTCCTTCTTTAGGTCTCGAATCTTATGGAATTCTTGTATATCCTTTTCTACTTTCGAGCACAATCCACTACTTCATGATACTTGTGGAATTCTCATACAGTTAATATGCTCCTGATGTTGTACCTTAGTCCACTTTCAAACCTGAATGCCTTATTTTCTTCTTCATCCACCTTTACTTGGAAAATTGTGATAATTCTGTGAACTTCGTTGCGTACTCCGGTACGGTCATCAATCCTTGTGCCGGCTTCATGAATTCCAGCTCCTTTTCCTTTCTAATAGTTTTAAGAAAATATTCTAAATAAAATTTCACCTTAAAGTTGTTCCACATTTGAATTCGTACTAATTCCAAGATGTATTTCCACCACCTCTTTGTTTTACCTTCTAGCATGAATGCAGCAAATCGAACCATCTCTTTGTCATCTACTTCCATAACTTCAAAGATGTGGTCCAAAGAATCTATCCATGCTTGTGCTTCCATCGGATCGGTTGTTCCTTAGAAAACAATAGGTCCAAGCTTCTTGAATTTCTCAATGCTACTAGTGTTTCGTTGTGCTTTAGATTGAGCTTTTGATAGTTGCATCATTGTAGCCAACGCTCCCAATGCTTGGTAAACTCTAGCAAGTTATGGATCTTGATCATCACCTCCGGCTGAACTAGCACTCATATTACCTCTTCTTCTACTAGCCATTCTGAAAACAGGATGATTAATAAGTCTCTAAAATAAAGGAAACTTGCTTACACTTAAGTTAGCAACCAATGTTAGTAATAACAATCAGCACACAGAAAACTTTTGAAATATCATCACAAAGAAAACATCTGGAATATCATCATACGAAAACTTTTGGAATTGATTGAAAACATAAAACTTAGGCTCTGATACCACTTTTGTTACATCCCAAACCTGGAAATCTTAATGGAGTCCCCAAGTTTAAGTTCTAACTCTCACCCCATATCCCTATAGAGTGGATAAGAAATACATTACCAAATTATTGAATTAAGTAAGATAATGTATAAGATAAGAATCTGAAAAATAGTATTATTAAGATAATATCCATCACAAAACAAGCTTCAAACAGAAAACAACGGAAATAAAATAGAACTAGTCTCATGCTTCAAATCATTCCCTATTATCTATTAAAAATCAAACCTAATAAATACTAAGTTACAGCAAATAAACCCTACTACAAGTTCTACTAAAATCATCAAATAAGTTCTAATTGTAGCTAAGGTCTTCATCATATCTTATTCCTCCATCTTGATCCTTATGGCCCTACTGTCCATCATCTATAGGTCTTGAAATATGTTGTGCTCAAAAGCGTAAGGTACACTAGCTTTGTGAGTAAACAAGTCTAACAATATTTAAGAATGAAGTAAAAGGCAATGCCACTCTTCAATGGTAATCCATAAAAAATAGAATGGTTAGTATATGCAATAATATTATGAATAATGAATATGATGCAATATGATGTATGTGCAATGCAATATGCTAGTTCAGTTCTTAATGCATGTTGTGCACCTAGCAAGTATAATCACCACGTGTGATTTAAGACAAACAATCTAGTATGCAATATACATGTTGTTTTCTATTTGATTATTGTATGTTCCACACCCGATCAAACACCTGGCTAAACAAGATAAAAATCATCCTCTGCATACATGGCCTGGATAGGGGTTATTCCATGTGCGCGTCACAGGTTCTAGCGTTTGCAACCTAGAGGTCTCAATTTCCTCACTTATTTTCGAACATGGGGACAAATCCCAAGGCTTCACAAATGTTAACAATTCCTTGTGAACCATATATTAGCTGATCTACTAACAGAATTTCACTCGATTATCCATCCAACAAGACAGGCATTCATCTCATAAGACAAGAATCAAAGTTGGTCTATTGGGAGCGCGAATCCCTCAATCCATGCAAATCAGTCCATCTAGGACTTCCTCACCAATATTATGATTTTCATATCATAATATCACTTATTATTATCATAAAGTCCAACCATGTGAAGTTATGAAGGTCAAGTCAAACATTTAGATCACATACGAGGTCATTATGCAAAGTAGGAATATGCTGTGCATATGAGAATATGCGCATTAACTAAGAAATCAAAACTTGTGTATAATGTGTAGTATGCCTAAATAACACGATAGCAATGAATATATAAGCAATATGAAGTCAAGTCAAAATATCAGTCGTTCATCAAAGAAAGCAATTGAGTCCATAAAGAAGTAACCTTATGAAATAATCATTATTTAGAAAAAACTATTATTAAAATCAGTCTAATTAGGTCAAAATATGTAGTGTGTGAAATTGCATAGCAATAGATGCACTTTGGAATTTTTCGGTCAACCTAGGGACTCTCCTTAGTCTGTCGAGTGTCTCTGGGTTTGGCTCGGTAGCTTTTTTCGACAAGCCGAGCAGGCTGTTGACCTTCCTTTTTGGTTTTTGGGCTCTTTTCCTTGGCCTCTTGGTCAGGCTCAGCATGCCCAGTTTGGTCTCGGTAGCATTTTTAGGGGCCTTAGAACTTTGACTGTGGCGCTCAGCATGCCGAGTTGGGCTCGGTAGCATTTGGCAATTTGATGTCTCTTTGGTAATTTGGCCATAACTTTGTGTACACTTATCAGAATCATCTCAAATTTGTTTTGCTGTGCTCCTAACGAGCAGGAGAACATCAAAACAATATAAATTAGGAGGTATTTAGAGTTCTGTACACTCTTCGTCATGCTGAGTAGGCTGCCAAAGTCTCCCAGAGGTGTTCGCAGATTGAACAGTCCATCGAACCTCGCGAACTTCACTAAAACTTCTATTTTTTGTTCCTTTAGACCTTCTAACATAAAACATGATCAAGAAACTTTATTTAGCATGAATTTCTGCACGAAACTCAATTGTAATACATCACAAAACATAATTTGAATCGTACTTACCAAATCTTAATATCGAAACCCAGAAAATTAGTAAAATGCCATTAATATAGTGTATTATACTTCATACTCAAAGAATATAGATTTGTACTCCTACTTAAATCAAAAATAGCGTTATATTCGAATACTTACCTTGATTTGGTGATTGGTGTTGAGAATTCACACATCTTGCTCTTCTTTTTCTTCCTCTTCCTCTTATTCTTCTCCAAGTGATGAATCCACCTCCCAAGGCCTTGTGTTTATATAGGCTCTCAGGAACTCTAAAATTAGAAACTCTAGAAACTCTAATCTCTACCCATAGATTAGTTTATTTGAATCTCGACCCTTAGATTAATATTTCAGATTTAATTGGTCTCTTTCTAATTCTTATTTTAGAATCCTAGCTTAGTTTAAATAGTTGCAATTCTAGTTTGTAGAGAATTGTTACTAATTCCTTAACCTTCGACTTAGTCTCCTAGTCTTCGTTAACTAGTAACTATTTACTTGTTTATTTGAATCCCTTATAATTAGAGAGTGTTTCTAATTTCTATTTAAATCTCAGTTATTAATTGGAGATTGAAAGCTCCTACAAGATCCTAGCCATTAATTTATATATTGAGATTCCAACAAGATCCTAGCCACATGTTATAACTTAAGAAAGTTATAATTGTGTGTGATGCACCAAGTTTCCTATAATACAACCCACTAATCACAATCAGTCAAAGTCAAACATGATAGTTATTTACTAAAATTTTAAATTAACCCTTAACCTTTTATTATTTACACATTAACCTTATTATTTTTCTTTGGGTTATTACAGCATGGCTCCGTTTGAAGTGTTGTACGGTTGACCTTGTTGTTTGCCGGTTTGTTGGGCAGAAGTCGGAGAGAGGAGTATCCTTGGACCAGAACTAATCCAAGAGACCATAGCGAAGTTGAAACTGATCCGCGAGAGACTGAAGTCAGCACAAAGCAGGAAGAAAAGTTTCCCAGACTGGAGGAGGAGAGACTTAGAGTTCGGGGTGGGTGATCACGTGTTCTTAAAGGTATCTTCTATGAAGGGAGTGATTCGCTTTCGAGGAAAGGGAAGCTAGCTTCACATTATGTCTGACCCTTCGAGGTGTTGGAATGCATTGGATGTGTGGCTTATCGAGTTGCCTTACCTCCGCAGCTTTCAACAGTACACGATGTATTCCATGTGTCATTGTTACGAAAGTATGAGCCTGACCCGTCTCATGTGTTGGATTGGGGCCAAATGCTGCTTCATGAGGATGTGTCGTATGTTGAGCGACCGATGCGGATTTTTGACCGGAAGGAACAAGTCTTGAGAACCAAGACTATACCTTTAGTGAAGACTCAATGGAGTCATCACGATGTGTCTGAAGCCTCGTAGGAATTTGAATCAGAGATCTGGGAGCGCTATCCACAGCTTTTCACGGATTGAGGTATGTAATTTTGGGGACGAAATTCTTTTAAGGGAGGTAGGTTGTAAGGACCTAAATCTACTAAAAGAATATTTATAAGTAATTGAGAAAGATAAAAGAATTTATAAAATCTAATGTGTATTTTTCTGATATTTAATCATATGAATATTGAAGCTTAATTAAATATTAGGGAATTTAAAAACAAAATCTTTGATTTGGGGTTCATAGTGTAATTAAATTATTAATTGGGCACCAAGTAAAATAACCAAACTTTATTTCAAATTTGGAACGAATGAATATGCGTGGGATCTGGAGTGAATCGTGGGTTGGAGATGTGAGTAATGGAAGGAGTTTCCATTCCTTCACCTCACTTCCCATATATATAGAATGTTGAATTAAGAGGGTGGTGAGAACATAAGAAAAGAGAAGAGAAATTAGAGAGGAAACTTAACCCAGTCATCCCTTTCAGTTGAAGAGAAGAAGAGGAAAAGAAGAGAAAGTGAAAGAAGGAAGAGGAGAAGAAGAAATGTGATTCCAGTTTTTAAGAACCAAGTTCAAGACTAAGGTAAGTCCAGTTTCTGTATAATCTCCATATTACTCCATGGTTGTTGCTTAATGTTCTTCAATTTATAAAAATGAGTTCGATTGCATGATTATCTATTGATTTTGTCCCAATTAACTTATTGTATGTTTTGGTATGATGTAAGCTTGAATTTCATGCATTGAATCTGTATATTTTGATAGGGATTGGTTTTTGGTTTCCAAAGATATGATTTTTGAAACCTTGAAAATTCCCAAAATTGTGTCCCATCAGCAGGTACCGGTACACTAGTGAAGGTGCCGACAGGGGACTAATTTGGCCTTTAAATGACCCGTCGGTAGGCACCAGTACACCGGTGAAGCTGCCGACAAGGTATAGAAAACAAAGGGTGTTGTCCGTCGGCTAATACCTATACACCGGTGACGCTACCGACAGGGACCTGATTTGCACTGGGATAACTCCACTGGCAAGCACTGGCACACCGGTGGTGCTGCCGATAGGGTTATCACAGGGGTACAAGTATTGGATTTTGGTGGTTTGGTTTGGGGTTTGAGCCAATTGTTTGAGATATAATATTTTGGAATCAAATGATGATCAGAAAGCTTGGGCCTACCTGCGGGGAATCAACTTTGATGTTCCATAGCATGCCTTACCCACCAGCCAACTTATTACCTAACCTTGACTTGGGGTTGTGACTCCATGGGTTATTAATTGGAATTATGGATTGATGTTGTTGTTTTGTTTTCAATGGAACATGGTATGAAGCTTATGATGGTTTACAATCGGATTATAGGTGTGTATGGGCGCGTGGATAGTTTCCAGTGGTGATTATCATTTGAATCCTAAGTAACTAATTTATGCATATGAGGCTTATATGGACTGTTAAGTGAGCCCGGGAGGAGGCATGGGATTTGTCATGCGAGGTTTCCTTGGGTTGACTATACCCATGGGCAAAAGTTCGTTTTAAATATGGGTAGGTATCTTATGAGATCCTATACGGTTGACTATACCATGAGTACTTACGCTCAGAAATCAGCATATGGTGGCCTTCGTACCATGGGTTAGCGCTCGGAATGGAGATGGGGCATCCGGTTTTTCCTGGCGACCTGTGTCCCAAATTTGGTTTTGTTTATGAAGCTATGTTTGAGAGGCATTGAATGAGACACATTAGTTTAGTACATCTCATTACATGTCATACTTCATTGCGTTCCTTGATTGAGCATACATATAGAACATTTGAATGTCTCAACATATATCATTTGCATATCATTCATCAATCAATATGTGACATGTGCTACTTTTCGTCGTATTTCCTTATTGCTGTATTTTGTTTAACTAATGGTGTTATATGAGGATGGGTAACTGATTGGTCACTTACTGAACATTCCAAGTTCACGCGACTTCTTATGTTGCAGGATAAAGTGGATGAGGACAGGCTTTGATTGTGCTACAATTGCTTATCTATATCCAGTTTCTAGACATTTTTTCCTTTTTGGATATTGGGTTGTATCAGATTATGTTTTTAGTTTACATCGTCACTGTTGGGATTTAGCAATCATGACTCTACTGAAGTCATTGACAAAGTTTTTGAATATATCATTGTTTTAGCTTCCGTACTTTGCTGAATGAAACTATTATGTTTAATTTTATTACTTGTGATTGATGGCATTCCGCATTCTACGCTTGGAACTAGAAGGTCTCACTTCGATATCCGTGCTACCCGCATAGGATCCGTGCCACAGGTTATGGGGCGTGACACACATTCACCCTCTTATGAACATTCCTTGGAACATCTTATTCATGATGATTATTTGGAATATTTGGAAATGCATAAATGAATTTATCTTTAATCATTCCTTGATGACTTATGAGGCTTTCTACCACAAAATTGTAAAGGTAAGTAAAGAATGGTTTAATCTTCCTACAACTAATGAAGAAATCTCATGCAGGGAATAGAGAAACATTGGATGAAAACCCTGAATTGAAGGTTGGACAAGGCTCAACAGCGACGGGAGCTCCAAAGGAAACCCAGGACATGCAGGAATGGGAGGGATACTTAGAGACGATGGATTGCTGGGTAGTATGGAAGCTTGGGTGAAGCCAGAAACACCGTTGCCGAGCGTTGGGCTGTACGAGAAGGACTTCGATGAGCTTGGGATCGTAGAATAGAAAAGCTTGAAGTGGTGATCGATGAGAAAGTTGTCGTGGCGATTTTAACAAAGAACTTAACCCTCTGGATCCTATATTTCATCTTTTATTTGACTGCAAGACTCTTATTAGTAAAAACTGGGTAGTGTTGATCAGACATGACTATTGGGAACCCAATGAATGTGCGGATTATTTGGCTAATTTGGGGGTTGATTGCTTGGATGGTTTAAGTTTTGATCTGAAGCAACCCCTAACCACTTAGAGAACTTATGTCTACTTATATTAAGGGGAAATGTAACCCTAGACTATGTTGTAACAACTCTATTTAGTTCCTTTTATATTATCTTCAATCAACCAAAAAAAATTAAAAGAGCATACCATAAAGGAGAGTTTCCGAGTTTTCGAGATATTTATAAGTATTGGATATTTTCAAAATAAGTTTTGTTTCATGTTGAAAATCTTTTTGTGAAATCTCTTGTCCCACCCAGTTGGATCGGGTTAATTGATTATTTGGTTTGATGGTTCAGATTATCCATGGTTTGGGTTGAAATTTCGATCGGACACACCTTATGGATTCAAAGGTTGCACCTAATAAGAAAGGTTTCAACTGAACAGATGCCTTATGGATCCAAAGGTTGCACCTCGATAAAAAAGGTGGCAACTGGATAGGTGCCTTTACATGGATTATATCCTGACCGTAGGATCTTGATTGCACCTGATGGATGATGAGCAAATGGGTACATGTCCTTTCAAATTAGATCCAGACCGTTGGATCAAGTTCATGCCTATTGGTGAACAGGCACATGTCTGTTGGTGAACATGTACATACCTATTGGTGAATAAGAACTTGTGAGACTATAAATATATTGTAGATCCAAATCAGAATAATTCAATTCAGGCATCCAGAATCAGCCAAGTTCAGATTTGATGGTGCAAGTAAGATCTAGATTTGATCTACTCCAGATCTGATTAAGAGAGAGAGATTACTACTACATCAAGGCTTTCAGTCAAGTGATTGGCATCATCAGTTCTATACAAAGTGTGTCCTGTTGTCATTGGACGGTGCACATCTAACAATCACAATGAATCTTGATCAAAGGCTTCATTGTATCCTGAAGACATTTTCTCACTAACCCCTTGCTGCATTCGCAATCTTGATCGGAGAGGGAGAAACTTGTCTAAAATATAGCGAGCCGATTGTGCCTTGAAGCTTGTTGATCAATGGTGCAAATTATTTTAACCTTTCAAACTTTTGATCCTCTTCATAATTTCCAACAATTTTTAGACAAGTTCTTTCTGTCAAATAAAGGGTTCATCGCGACAAGTCATGGATCGAAACCTAGTGAATCTAGGTAGGTTCGATGGCTACAATGTTACCTAATGGAAAGAAAAAATGCTCTTCTTCCTCACTGCTTGGAAGCTGGCCTACAATGTTGATGATGATTTGGATTGTATTCCAGAATTTTTGGATGATACACCTGAGTTGAAAGAGAAAAGAAGGAAATGAAATGAAGACAACATCCTTTTTAGAGGACACATCCTGAATGCCCTCTCTAACTCACTCTACAGGTCGCATCAGTCAATCCATTTGACAAAGTCTTTGTAGAAGACTTTAGACATCAAGTACCGCATCCAAGAGGCAAGTAATAAAAAAAATTTGATTAGTAGTTATTTGAATTTTAAGATGACCAACGATAAGTTTGTTCTAGCACAAGTACATGAACTCCAACATATTATTAGTAATCTTAAAATTGCTGGAATAGAGCTTATAGAGGATTTTCAAGTGGGGACTGTTATTGATAAACTTCCCTCTGCTTGGAGTAAATACAAGAAGAAGCTTAAGTATGAAGAGAAGTGCCATACCATGGAATCTCTGCAACGTCATCTTCGATTCAAGGAATTTTTTCATAATCTTCATAAGAAGGACGTGCAGATCAGAATCATTTGAAGGCAAATATGGTTGAGGAAGATAAATCCAATAATACCGAAGTTAAGCCTAAGAATGATATGTTTTTCAAAAGGCAAGATATCAGGAGAAGGAAAGGAACTTGTAACTTCTGTGACAAACCCGGTCATTACACTATCATCTTCGAAAGAAATCCATGATAGTCAAGTGGATTTGATCGATGAAGAGGAAATCATTGCCAAATTAGTCAAGTGGATTGGATGGTGACTCAATACGAGTGCAACCATTCATATATACAAGGACCGTAGACTTTATAAAGACTGATGAAGAGATTGGTGACGGAAGGGAAATATGCCAAATTAGCTTCCACGCCATGGTTATCGGAAAGGACATAGTTGTATGAGTCGGATAAGTATTATCCTATCCAAGAATGAGATTATCTAGTACTAATTTGATTAAGCTGAATGGATTCTCTTATGCTTATGTTTTTGACTCTATTCTTTGTGGCATGCTAGATTAGGACTTGTAAATTACAATTACATGTCTAATCTTGATTTAATTTATTAATTTAGTTTTAATATTTCTGGTAAATGCTCTGCTTGTCTTCAAGCCAAAATTATTAGGAAATCTCTTCAAAAGGAAGGCATTGATTATTTTGACATACATGTTGCATGGTTTTTAGGGTTTTTCTCCCAAGTTATTGTAACAACCTGAATAAAACATAAAATATTAAGTGGAAAACTTAAGGGTAAAGTAGTAATTTGGAAAATTTTAGCTTAATTTCACTAATTAATTAGGATTATGAACACTTAAAATTTCTAATCTCATAAGACACTATAGATTTCCTTAAATCATTAAAACTGATTAGGTAAGCCATAATTAAATTAAGAAACAAAATAGGTCAGATAACCCAATTTAATGATTAAATAAGAAATATAATGTTTTGCCAATTTTAAATCTTTTAGTTAATCATTTTTATGTTTTAAAAACTTGTGATGTTTCATTTCTTTGTTTTGATCGCCGATCGGATTGGAGTTGACCATGCGATCATGTTCGTGATGATTGTATGGTCCTAGTGCCTTATACAGTAGTTTGTCCTTTGGGTTGAGCTAATGGCAAAATTATAATTTGAAATGATGGATATAGGTGTATGGCTAGGATTGTAGCTGTTAAGAATAAATGGTTTAGTTTTAAAGTGGTTAGGGTGGTTGTGATTGTATGGTGAGGATTAAAGTGGTTGTTTTGAAAGGCTAGGATTGTGCCACATGGCTTGGCTTGTTTGAGAAGACATGATAAAGAATCTCATGTGCATTTCATTTGGGTTTAATTTTCATTTGAGTTTCATGTAAATTAATTCCACTTGGGTCTAGCTTCATTTGGCTTAATTTTCATTTGGGTTTAGTTCATTTAGCTTGAGATTTGGGGAAAACATGAAAGAAAGACATTTGGGGTTTCGTTTTGTGTTGGAATTCTTGGTGTGGAGCATGGAGGAAGAAGAGAAGACATTGAAATAGCAATGGTGGAATCATGCATGCTTGATTTAAGTTAAGTACTAAATTCAAGAATGTAATTAGGTTAATTTTAGTTTCTATACTTCCCTTATTCTTCAAATTCTTGAAATATTTTGATGATTACTGAATGAAATGATGATAGATGTTGATTTAATGATGTATTCATCAGTCTAATTAGGTTAATTTAGTTGTTCATTACATTTATGTATAGTTCATGCTTAGGTCTAAGAGAAGTGTTGGTGGATGATTTAAATGCTAATTTGTGGTTTGTTATTGTGTTGTTCTACTTGAAAATGACTTATGTTAGTCTCTAAGTGTTTAGGAATTGAGAAAACATAGTTTAGAAGAAAAACCCCTTGAATTTGGGTTGTTCGCGACGTTCGGCGGATTCTTAAGCTCGTCAAACGGTTCACCGAACATGAATTCTGGGCTGTAGGCAGACCCTTAGGCGAGACTAAATGGTCGCCGAACACATCGCCTAACATGAACACCCCGCCGAGATGGCCGCCGAGTATGAATACCCTGCCGAATAGGTTTCGGTGCGCCGAGTTGACGTAGGTGCGCTGAAGAGTGCGCCGAAGAGGTAGCCGAGACTTAGTTCCCTGGTTTTGTCGCCGAGACACATTCTGTAATGACCCGATCCCTGATCCTTAACTAATTACGATTAGTAGCCTAATTAATTCAAATAAT
>JAUPMG010305748.1:0-16546 GCA_031762675.1 Pachysandra terminalis
ATATGCAGAGGTTTTACTGAGTAAGATACACATTTGTTTATTATGTCAAACTTGAATCGTAGTGTATTTCAAGGTCACCCTTTTCATCTTGTTTCACCTTCACCCTGACCTATACTTACTTGTGTAAGCTTATTAGACCTGACTACGTCACTTGTTTTAAGTATGCACGGGTTTTCGTATGCAGCTTACTGATTACCTTTAGCCTTAACACTCCTAGTGTCAAGTATGTTTTTCTGATTTAGAGATGTTATATCAGAAGGTACTTACATAGGTAACCATACTTTAGCTGTACAGAAAGGTTTAAATATGGGAGTATCATTGTTTATAATATCTGAAGCTCTATTTTTCTTAGCCATATTTTGAGCCTATTTCCATAGTGCCTTGTCACCTACTGTAGAGTTGGGTGCACAGTGACCACCTATGGGTATAGAAGCAATTAACGCCTTTGAATTGCCCTTACTTAACACTGTAATATTATTGGCTTCTGGTGTTACTATTACTTATTCTCACCATTCTTTAATACAAGGTAACAGAAACGGTGCCTTATACGGGGCGTTGTTTACAATAGTATTAGCATTTATATTCACAGTATTCCAAGGTGTAGAATACTCAGTTTCTTCTTTCACTTTAACTGATGGTGCATATGGATCTTGTTTCTATTTTGGAACTGGTTTCCATGGACTACACGTTATTATAGGAACAATGTTTCTAGCCGTAGGTTTTTGACGTCTAGTGGCATATCACTTGACTGAAAATCACCATCTTGGTATGGAAGGTGCGATACTATACTGACATTTTGTTGATGTAGTATGATTATTCCTTTTCCTATCTGTATATTACTGAGGATCTTAATGCTTTGTCTTTATTATATGTTATAGCACCTTGCTGTAGCTATCGTAGTGTCTTTATAACACTATCAAAAAAAAAATACTTTTAGTTATAAGTAATTTGCATGGCCTCGTTTATAATACTAAGGCCATAACCTTAAATATTTAAGACCTCATTACTTTTTATTTAAATTTGCAGATAGATGTTTGTTTTTCATACTTCATTTTAATATGTAATTATAAGTAGTAGGCGTAGATATAATCTGTTGCTATATTAAAAATTTGAGTTGTAGTACATGTTTATATGAATAAAGTTAGCAAATAATATCTTTGTATAATCTATTTTTGTTTATGCATTAATATGTTGTATTCACCGACAATTATATCAATAGTTGAAGTACTGTTAGTTACAGTTCCTGTGCTTCTAACTGTCGCTTTTGTTACTGTGGCTGAAAGAAAGACTATGGCAAGTATGCAGAGAAGGTTGGGGCCTAATGTAGTAGGATACTACGGTCTTCTGCAAGCGTTTGCAGATGCTCTTAAACTTATATTGAAAGAGTACGTATCGCCTACACAAGCTAACTTAGTTTTATTTTTTCTCGGCCCTGTAATTACATTAATTTTCTCTCTTTTAGGTTACGCTGTTGTGCCTTACGGGCCTGGATTGGCTTTATCAGACTTTGATCTAGGTATTTTATATATGCTAGCTGTTTCTTCATTAGCCACTTACGGTATACTATTGGCAGGTTGATCTGCCAATTCTAAGTATGCTTTTTTGGGTTCATTAAGAAGTACTGCACAACTTATAAGTTATGAGCTTATACTAAGTTCAGCTATACTGTTAGTAGTATTATTAAGTGGTAGCTTAAATTTAACTGTTAACATTGAGGCTCAAAGAGCAGTATGATTTATAATGCCATTACTTCCTATATTTATAATATTTTTTATAGGAAGTGTTGCAGAAACTAACAGAGCTCCTTTTGATTTAGCGGAAGCCGAATCAGAATTAGTTAGTGGATTTATGACAGAACACGCTGCAGTTATATTTGTTTTCTTTTTCTTAGCAGAATATGGTAGCATAGTACTTATATGTATATTAAATACCATGCTATTTTTAGGGGGATACTTATTTGACTTTTCATTTTTATTTTATATATTTGATGGAGTGCAGTATCTGTCGGATTTACTATTCTTACCTGTGGAATATGGTAGTTCTGTTAACCCTCAGTACGGAGCGCAGTATGAAGGACTTGAAATATTCAATAGCCCACTATTAGAAGGAATGGTGACAGGGCTGATTATAGGTATAAAATCATGTATTATGATATTTATATTTATATGGGTTAGAGCCTCTTTCCCTAGAATACGTTTTGATCAATTGATGTCTTTTTCTTGAACTATACTTTTACCGATCATTATAGCGTTTATAGTGTTAATACCTTGTATCGTGTATAGTTTCGATATTATACCTAGTAATGTAAGTTTACTTTAATACTATAGTATATCGTGATCTTACTTACATAAAAAAAAAATCTTGATTAGTCTTATGTGACGTAATATTATAACACAATATATCATATTACGTAGTATTATATATACACATTATGTGTTATTATACAATAATAAGACTCGTAACCACTGTGGTTATACAGCCTTTGTAGCTCAATGGTAGAGCGGAATACTGTTAATATTCTGACACATGTTCGATTCATGTCAAGGGCTCTATATACAAACCCCACTTTATTAGAATATAAATTCTATTATTAATTAATCTAAATAATTAAAATAAACGTGTTAACTCAATGGTAGAGTGTTGTGCTACGAACACAATGGTTGCAGGTTCGAGTCTTGCACACGTTTTATAATACTTCATTAGGGACATGTAGTAAAAGGTTTTACATTTTGATTGCAGATCGGAAATATGGGGTTCAATTCCTCCTTGTCTCTTTAAGTAATACATTATTTAGTTTCATTCGTAATTACCTTGCATTAATATAGTCGGTGTATATAAGAGAAAATAAGATTTTTCTTTTATTTATTAATAAAAAAATTCTTACTAGCTTAATGGTAGAGCAGGATACTTCTAATATCTGGGTCTAAGTTCAAATCTTAGGTGAGAATAGTTATTATGTCATTGCTTGTAAAGCAATGTGAAATTATATAAGTTAATTATTAATGTTCTAGATGTAATATGTGTTATTCTATATATAATACTGAGAGAGCTTAGCTTAATGGTAAAGCATGTGACTTTTAATCATTTTTATGTGAGTTCAAATCTCATAGCTCTTACGCGATGTATATATATATATATATACTTAATGTGATCAGTAAGGCCAATTATAATCGTTTGCCTACTGTTAATATGTAAAACATTACACTTAACTTTACCCCCTTTAACACTAATTTTTAGATATAAATCATAGTTGCGTACTATTTAAGGCTATTATACTTATATATTTGATGCGGTATTAATATTACCGTATATGATTATTTGTAAAGTTTAGTTTTATATATGCTACTGCTATTGTCACTTTCGCTTCTCTATTAATACACAAAATTACGAATATGTATCTAATATAGCCAACCAGAACTATGGATCTGAGATAAATAACGTGCATAACTCAGCTATATCTATGTGATCTGAACGTTGATTTCTTAGTAGTAATGCAAAAGATATAGGAACTCTATATCTTATATTTGCATTGTTTTCAGGTTTACTAGGTACAGCTTTTTCTGTACTAATAAGACTGGAATTATCTGGACCTGGTGTTCAGTACATAGCAGACAATCAATTATATAACAGTATTATAACAGCTCATGCAATACTTATGATATTTTTTATGGTTATGCCTGCTATGATAGGGGGTTTTGGTAACTTCTTATTACCTTTATTAGTGGGAGGACCTGATATGGCCTTTCCTAGGTTAAATAATATTAGTTTTTGATTATTACCTCCTAGTCTTGTTTTATTCATCTTCGCTAGCACAATCGAAAATGGTGCTGGTACAGGATGAACATTATACCCACCTCTATCCGGTATACAAAGTCATAGTGGACCTAGTGTAGATTTAGCGATCTTCGCTTTACATCTTTCTGGTATAAGTAGTTTATTAGGTGCAAATAACTTTATAACTACTATATTGAACATGAGAAGTCCTGGAATAAGACTACACAAATTAGCCTTATTTGGATGAGCAATTTTAGTTACAGCCGTACTATTATTATTATCTTTACCTGTACTTGCTGGTGCTATTACTATGGTTTTAACAGATAGAAACTTTAACACATCATTCTTCGAAGTGGCTGGTGGAGGAGACCCTATACTGTACCAACATTTATTCTGATTTTTTGGACACCCTGAAGTTTACATATTAATTATACCTGGTTTTGGTATAATTAGTACAACAATATCTGCTAGTTCAAATAAAAGCGTATTTGGATACCTAGGTATGGTGTACGCTATGATGTCTATAGGTGTGTTAGGATTTGTAGTTTGAAGTCATCACATGTACAGTGTAGGGCTGGACGTGGATACACGTGCCTACTTTACAGCTGCTACATTAATAATTGCAGTTCCTACAGGTATTAAGATATTCAGTTGACTAGCTACTTGTTACGGAGGATCATTACAATTAACACCTTCTATGCTATTTGCATTAGGTTTTGTGTTTATGTTTACTATAGGAGGATTAAGTGGAGTTGTTCTGGCTAATGCATCATTAGACATAGCGTTCCATGATACTTACTATGTTGTAGCACATTTCCATTATGTTTTAAGTATGGGTGCAGTATTTGCATTATTCAGTGCATGATACTTCTGAATACCTAAGATGTTAGGATTAAACTATAACAAGATGTTAGGTAAAGTTCACTTCTGAATATTGTTTATAGGAGTTAATGTTACTTTCTTCCCTCAACATTTCTTAGGATTACAAGGAATGCCTAGAAGAATAAGTGACTACCCTGATGCATTTGCAGGATGAAACTTAGTAAGTAGTTTTGGATCTATTATATCTGTAGTAGCTACATGATTATTCTTGAACATACTATATGTACAACTAACTGTAGGTGAAAGTGTATCTAGATACCCTTGAGCTATACCACAGTTTTTCTCTGACTTCTTACAATTTTTACTTAACAGGGCATTTTTAAGTTTAGAATGATGTTTAAACAGTCCACCTAAACCTCATGCTTTTGCTAGTTTACCGGTACAGTCTGGTATATTTACTGTAGCGTAAAATAGCGTCGCCTTGAAATCTTGTTGTAAGGTACTTATAACAAAAAAAAAGCTTTTACGTTTAATCATTACTGTCTACTCAAACTATGCAATTATATACCTATTTCATGTGCAACATCTTTAACACGATACCCTACACTATAAGAAACCATTTTAGTAAAAATCACTCATGTTATGCTTCTGAATATTATTATGAAAGAAACTAGATATAACACTAATCATAACATCGATCTATATCCTACTACGACCTAAGATGTTGCTTAAACGTAAACTAAGTAATACTAATAGTGTTACCTAATAACTATGCTATGGATGTTCAGGTTAATTGGTCGGAAATATCGTACGTAGTACCATTAAACTTCATAATATGCTCTACACTTACAACTACAAGTGTAACCACGTAAAACGTTGTAATCCACAATACCGGCAACTACACAGACTTAGCAACATTATACATCAAGTACCTTGTTGCAGAAGCTTGATAATATTTGTATTATTAAGTATGTGATATATAACTTTTGGTCTTTAACCATGGTCATGACAATAAAGTACAACTTTTTTTTTTGTTATTTTTTTATTGTGATTAAAGCAAATATTATTATTAGGAGTAGATTGTTGTCTAGCTCATAAAATAAAGGCAGTACTATGTAGAAAGTTAAACCTACAAGTATGTAGAGAGCGTATGAAGTAATGACTCCTGTATCTAAATTAGACACACTTCTACTTAGGTTAAGTAAACCTTTCTCTAAACCAAAAGGTCCTACTAACTCAATAGAACCTTTATCTATTACTTTAGTAGTTTGCCCTCCCAGTTTCAATACAAGATCTGTTACGTATCTGTTATAAAACATTTCAATTAAGAAACGTTGGTTGAAAAAACTGAAAACGTTATACCCAAATCTAGACAGCTTGAAATTTATTAGCGCTTTAGGTGTGAATTCAGATATTATAATTGAAATTATGCTTAATGATACGGTAAATATTAAAGGTAATATCTTAAACAATGTAGGAACAGCAAACTCTGTATCTAACATAATTTCATGACTAGGGTGTATAAACAAGCTATTGTCTTGGAAAAAGTTAGATCCTAACCCAATAAACATATCTTTAGTAACATAACCAAAGAATATAGAGAACACCGCTAATATTATTAAGGGTGTACTCATAAATATATCTCCTTCATGAGCATGTTTGTAATTAACAATAGGTCCGTTAGGGTTAGTTAAAAAAGTAAGGTATAGTACTTTTACTGAATATAATGTAGTAAACATGGCACCTATAGTAGATATAAAGTAAACCACTGTACTAGAGAAATAAAACTGTCCATAAGCTGATTCAAGTATGAAATCTTTAGAGTAGAAACCTGTCATAAAAGGGAAAGCTACCAAACTTAATGAGGCTATTAACATAACTGAATACGTTAAAGGTAAGAAAGCTTTTAACCCTCCATACTTTCTAAAGTCCTGGTTATCTGACACAGCGTGTATTACTGCACCGGCACCCAAGAATAAAAGTGCTTTATAGAATGCGTGGTTAACCAAGTGGAAAAGAGCAACATTATAAGATGATAACCCAATCGCTACAACCATCATACCTAATTGACTCATTGTTGAGTAAGCTATAACTTTCTTAATATCTTGTTGGAATAATCCTATAAGGGAACTAAATACAGTTGTTATAGCACCTATTCACAGACATAATAGCAATACAGTATTGCTATACTCTATAAGAGGAGAGCTACGCATTAATAAGTAAACTCCTGCAGTAACCATAGTTGCTGCATGGATCAGCGCAGACACAGGTGTAGGACCTTCCATTGCCATAGGTAATCATACATGTAGTCCTACTTGAGAGCTTTTAGCCATCGCACCTATAAGTAAGCAAACACCTATGATAGTAATTATATTTTCGTTCATTAAAGGTGCAATAGAAAATACAGTAGAGTAATCTATGTTACCAAATGATCACAGTATAGCGAACATACCTATAGTTAAGAAGCAATCTCCTACCCTATTAGTTAAAAATGCCGATATGGAACTTTGGTTAGCGGCTATTCTAGTAAATCAGAAACTAACCAATAAATATGAACATACTCCAACACCTTCTCATCCTACAAACATCAGTAGATAATTGTTTGAAGTTACAAGTATTATCATCATGAAGGTAAATAGGCTAAGATAGCTGAAAAATCTTTGGTTATGAGGATCGTGACTCATGTAACCTATTGAGTAAATATGTACCAAGGAAGAAACTATAAGAACAGGTATCAGCATGGATACAGTTAAAGAATCAAAAACGAACCCTCATGATACGTTTAATGATTCTGAATCTATTCATGTAAATAGCTTAATATAGACTGATATGTTATTGATACCAACTTCCAGGAAACTTATAATACTAAGTACAGTTGTTAATACAACAGACGCACATGCAATTATATGGGATCCTGTAACACCTACTTTTCTACCAAAAAATCCAGAAACTATCGAGCTCAATAAGGGTAATATTATTATCGTTAAATACATTATTTAAATTCTATTGCAACGCTTCCTCTTAATCTATAAAATGCGACAAGTATACCTAGCCCAATGGCTGATTCTGCTCCGGCAATAGCTATAATGTATATAGCATACACTTGTCCTACTATATCATCAAAATTAAGTGAAGTTATTAGAATTAAAAATGTAATAGCAAGTAACATTATTTCTATTGATATAAGCATTAATATGACGTTTTTTCTATTTAAGACAAAGCCTAAAATACCTATTAGGAATAATATAAGGGATAAATTCATTATTTATTAAATGTTGTTTGTAAAGTGAAAACATAAATAAATTATATTTTTTAGGTGTGCGTACCTATATAATAAATGGGCATAATTACATTAACAAGCATTCTTTTTTGCTATTTAATGGTAATAGCATTATGTTAAATATTGAGGTAACTATACGGCTGCATAATATATCAACGAAGAAACAGAATAATGTAAACCATCCAGAATAGGAGTAGGATATACACCCAATACAACTGTTAAAGACACTAATGTAAGTAATATATAAAATTCTCTTTTATTCAAGTCAGGTATATTAAATTTGAAAAACCTAGACAGTGACCCTGCAAAAGCAATTCTATTGAACATATACATAGTGTAAGCTGCACTAAACACGATAGAAGAACTAGCAAATGCACCTAACAGAGGAAATCTTTCGAAAGTACCATATAAACTCATAAATTCTCCTATAAAATTCAGAGATAATGGTGTACCAGCATTACCTAAACAAAGTATAAAAAATAATATAGAAAATAAAGGCATTATTTGTGTAATACCTCTATAGAAAGTTATTAATCTAGTAGATGATCTGTCATACAGTACACCACCCGCACATATAAATAACCCCGAAGAAACGAAACCATGAGCTAACCCTAATACAATTCCACCTTCTATTCCCTGTATAGTGTTACTGAACACACCCAGTAGATAGACTGCTGCATGCGACACAGAACTATAAGCAATTAATTCTTTAACATCTATAGTTCTTAGAGTACTGAAACTCGCATATATTATAGTTATAACACCAATCACGTATATTACACTTGTAAAATAAAAGTAGGCTTTAGGTAATAAAGGAAGTATCAATCTTAATATACCATATAGGCTAAGTTTCAACACTATACCTGCCAGTATTATACTACCACCTAATGGTGATTCAACATGGGCCTTTAATAATCAAGTGTTCAAAAATATTGTGGGTGTTTTAACAGCAAAAGCTATAAATATACCATAGAACAAGAATAACTGAGTTACGAAATTGAAGTTAGTTTTATATAGTGCATCAAAATCTGTAGTACCCATTATCGATGACATCGTAAGTATAGATAATAACAAGAAAAGTGAACCTAGTAATGTATATAAGAATAAATAAAAACTAGCTCTAACTCTATTGCTAGATCCGAACAAACCTATTAATATAAATAAAGGTGGTAGTATACTTTCAAAAAAAATATAAAAGAGTAGTATATCTAGTACTAAAAATACCGCAAGCAATAAAGTTTCTAATAGTAATATGATTATCACATAAGACTTTATATTTTCTGATATTGAGCTTCAATTGCTTAATAGTGCGATAGGCATTATAATAGTTGTAAGTAGTACAAAGTATATACTTATACCATCCACACCTAGGTAAAAGTCAAAGCTATTCATACTATGGTATTCTTGCACAAATTGAAATTGGTTAGAGCTGAAGTTAAACAGTATGAATACGAGTAAAGATACAAACAGATTAATGATTGAAGTACTTAATGCTATAACCTTGATTTGTTTTGAATTTTGTAGACTGGATATATCCTTACTTTCTGAGTAAGATATAGTAGATATGATAAATATACCTATTAAAGGTATAAGTAATAGAGTAATTAGTAGCATTGCGTAATTTATGATTATAATTTACATTCCCCTTGTCACCTTATGATAGTCATCTAGTTTTGTTTATTTGTTCCAATGCTTTAATCGCTGTCCTGATATTTAGATAGCGGTTAGAATATTAAGCCTACTAGATAAGAATGAGTAAGATGTTTTAACAATACATATAAATGTATGTATTTACTTAATTTTTCTTTGTTTTTTTTTATAAAAATGATTAATACGTTGTAAAAGAGATAATAATAATAAAATATTCGCTTGATAATGCAAATATATAAGGTAAATAATTTTATTATTCATTAACCTATTACTGAGTCATACCCATTATTTAATTGTTATTACTATAGCTCCTACCATCGCTAACAGAAGTATTATAGAAGTTAATATCAATCATAACGGATACGCAGTATATAGTATGTTACCTATGCTTGTAATGTGACTTGTCTCTGACAGAACACCATCTCATATTTGAGAGCTAACAAACGATAAGTTGTCATTCTGAACATTATAAACGTTGTATAGGTCACTTGTAATATTGTCACCAGCTAGTGATTGTGCTTCTAAAAGTGACTTATCATTACCTAGCTTGTGAGACACAAAGCCATATTCATTAGAAGAAAAGTTATTAGGTAATAATTTATACAATGTAAGGTTAAATATGCTACCTATCATTATAGCTAATGGAATACTGTTGTTATTATCTGTAACAAGCTCACTGATTCTTACATTAATAAGCATTAATATAAATAGAAATAATATTGAGACTGCTCCTACGTACACTAGTAAATAAGACAGACCTATAAAGTTAATTCCTAACATCATTAAATATCCTGCTATATTAAGAAATAAACCTATTAAGAACAGTACTGATACAACAGGGTTTTTGCTAATTATGACAAGTATACCACATATTATTGATGCAAATGTAATTACATTAAGTAGGTTATAATTTAAACCGTTGGTAAAGGTTTCGTTCAGTATAAATAAATTAGACATATTTTTTATTTTGAGTTTATAAACTTATCTCGGATAATAACAAATTTGACACTTATTAGGTAAAATACCTAACTCATAGTAGTATATTCTTGTAACTTTAGAGAAATAATTCGTAAGCAAGACTGTTCATTATAACTAATTAAATTTTAAGTATTTTAATACAATAAACCTGTTGCAGAAGTATACTTTTTATCAGTTTATCTTGAACCCTTGACTCAGGTGGGTGCATCCACCTGCTTCTGTTAAATTATTTATTTTTAAATCTTACTGTTTTTTTTATATATATAGTATTTTTTTTTACTATTAATTATAATAACTTTGTCTACTCTCAATAGATAAAGCATTCTTACCTAATTCAAAGGCGAAACCTAGAGTAAGAACTAAAAAGAATATTAGCATAACAATTAAACCAAATATACCATTGACATATGCGCTAACCACAAACGGGTATACCAGTAGTATTTCAAGATCAAATAACAAGAATAATAAAGCAAATATAAAAAACGAAATACTAAACTCACTCCTGTTTTGACCTAAAAAAGAATGGAAACCACATTCAAATGCACTGTCTTTCTCTTCATAGGGATTATGAGGAGCAAGTATAAGATTCAAGGCTAATAATACTATAGCTAATATAGGTACAAAAATAAAGAAAAATGTTATACTTGTCATTAGGCCCTAAATATTATAACAGTTAATATACTAACTATATTAAATCATTCTCCGGGCATGTATATAAATAACAATAGTAACATAGTTAGTATACCTATTACTGAACTGAATGAGCTACTTATTACAATATTATTACTTGTGAACTTAATTTTATCTATATTATTCGCTAGAGGCGAAGAACTAACATTATCGTGTTTTGTCGATACATAAGCAGTTAGGTCCATATTGTTTATTGACGGATTAATCTCGTGGTCACTTTTATAGAAGAATATTTGTTTAATTAAATTTAAGTAGTAGGCGGCACCTATAACGCTAGTAAGTATGGCTACTAATGCCATAAATACGTAACCGCTGTCCAGGGCAGCACTTAATATCATTTGCTTTGCAAAGAAACCTATTATAGGTGGTATACCTACAAACGAGAAAAGTGTGATTGCTAAGCTAATAGCTAAGTAAGGGTTAACGTAGAAGTAACCCTTTATTTGACTTATCAATTGTATTGGTGAGTTATTTTTTTCTGTAGCTATGATGTTATATAGATCTTCTTTAGATTCCTCTTTGTTTACATAGAGGAAAAAAGAGAACCCCATAGTAACAAGTATTATGAAAGCATTTAAATTTGATATACTATATTGTAGTATATAGAATATGTATGACTGTATAGATTCTGTACTGTTTATTGCTAAGGCAAGCAGTATAAACCCTACATGGCTTATTGTACTATAAGCGAATAATCTCTTAATCCTGAATTGGGTTAAACCTAGTAATGACCCGATTATTAAAGAAAACAGACTACTATATATGAATATACTTTTTCAAGAAAAATCAAAATAGTTATATTCAGTATAGTAAATTAATTCCAATAAAAAGGCAAATATAGATATTTTAGCTACAATTGCGACATATGTAGTTACTATCGTTGGTATACCGTCATATACATCTGGAGATCAAAAGTGAAATGGCGCTGCACTCACCTTAAACAGGAATCCTACTGACATAATTATCAGTGACAGATGGAAATAATGTGGTTGGTACAAGTACATAAAGCTAGATATACCTTTAATCTCACTTATACTTGTTATCACATACATGTTTTCTAAGTTGGTAGTACCAGAATTAGCATAAAGCAAGGCAGAACCTAAAAGTATAAAACAAGATGATAAACCACCCAACAAGAAGTACGTTAGCCCACTTGCAGTGGCAGTTTCCGAGTTTCTGTATAGGGTTGAAAGTATATATAAACCATAGCTCTGTAACTCTATACTCAAGAATATCGATACTAGGTCCGCTGTACTTATAAGGAAGAGAGCTCCAGATATTATAAATACAATAATTAGGGGATATTCGATTATACGAAATTGTTCACCAGTTTTATTAGATATTGAACTTTTATTATACAAAAGATCCTGTCCTAGCAGTTTGAATATAGAAGAGTGTTTATCTATATAAACCTTTCTCGGGTAAAATGCAGTTAAAGTAAGTATCACCGCGCTTACAAGTAATATAAAAATGCTAAAAGTTTGAGTGAAGGTTGTAACATTAAATAAACCTCCATATATACCTATACCCTTCCCTAAAGGATTTAAGTACATGTTATTATATGCTATGAAACTTATCATTATAAGACTCATTATTACTATTCTAGAAAATAGTATTGACTTATCACGTCTCATAGTGAGAGCATTCGAGACTAATAAAAATATTAATAAAAAGATTAGCATTGTGTAAAAAAAGATTTTTTTTGTTTTTTTTTACTTTGTCTTAAGTAATTAGTACTTTAAACTATGCAACGTATAACAGTAAGAATGCCATCATAAGTGCGAATAATCCTGTAGCTTCTGCAAAAGCAAAACCTAATATAGCGTAAGAGAATAATTGTCCTCTTAAAGATGGGTTTCTAGCAACACCTAATATAAGGGCACCGAACACTACACCTATTCCTACACCTGCACCGATTAAACCTGTTGTCGCTAAACCTGTTCCAATTATTTTTGCTGCTTGTATCATATTTTAATAAATAAACGTTTCTAAAGCTTTCCTAAGGCTATCCTTTTTATTATTGTCAATTGTATTTGATTTTATTATAAGTTAATTATAAAAGTAAACTTAAATTCCATTTAAGCCAGTGAATTGATATCGGTAACAATATTGCCACAGATAAAGTTCCATTATTAATTACTACAAAGCATGTTAAACATACCATTGCGCTTACTTTTTTTATACGGACATAGGATTTGCACCTATATTGACTGGTCATGAGCCAGTTATGTTACTATTACATCAATCCGCATCATTTTAGTTATAATATCTGCTAACTAAAAGATACATTAAACGTAAATTAACTTTAGCCCAGTGCAAGTATCGCACTTACTTCTACCGATTACAAAACGGTTGCATTACTTTTATGCTAACCAGGCATTATACAATATTACGGAATTATAATTTACTTGTATGTGATTTGCTTAAATATACAAAGCAAAAAGCTGCAATATATATCTATATATTGTATTTCTTAACAGGTAAGGACAATAGTACCAAATGTATAAATAGATTAACATTGTTGTTGAGAGATTTTCGTTTATTCAATAAATATTTGTGCCTTTTTTATGGTGGACATAGATAAGCTAATTCATGTAGGTGCATATATTACTAAAAAAAACTGTATATTGGCTTTCTATTTAACACGTATATGCATGTAACTTAACATATTTTCTGTATAATACCTAGGTTTTAACACCGTTAACGACAATATAACAATATCTATGATACAGTATTAGACTTTACTATTTAAAGCACTACATATCACACCACAAAAAAAAAATAACAAGAATAATAAAACGATATAGTACTAACTTACGTTTATGTTAGCATGTGTCTATATAACGTATTAATACCAGTACCTTACTATTATCCATTAAATATAATTAGGTACATTACGTAAGAATATTTTTTTTTTGAACATTATTGTTCGTGTAATCAAGATAAGAATTTCTCTAAAGAAATAGATTCTATTACAATAGGCATTGAGCTGTGCAGTATACCACATATCTCAGAACATTGTCCGAAGAATGAACCTTCTCTGTTTATCATCACTGAGATTTGGTTTAATCTACCTGGATATGCATCACATTTGATACCTAGTGAAGGGCAAGCATACGAATGTATAACATCACCAGAAGATATTATAAATCTTACATGAGTTAATTCGGGTAATATTACTCTGTTATCAACTTCTAACATTCTTAATGCTCCCTCTTCTAAGTCAGACTCAGGTACTAAGTAAGAATCAAATTCCACTTCCTCGTCATCATTGTTAAGGAAATCAGGGTACTGGTAGCTTCAATATCATTGGTGTCCTTCTACAAATACTGTTAAAGATGGATCTGTAACTTCATCCATTAAGTACAATAATTTAAAAGAAGGAAATGCAATTAATATTAATATTAGTGCAGGTGTAATAGTTCATATAAGTTCTATAAGTGTTCCGTGGTTAAGATACTTATTACTTATAGGAGATTTAGTACTTATGTAGTTTCTTATTATTGAAACCATGATTCAAGCAACACCGAATAATATTATAACTAAGTAGAACATAATGTTATCGTGTAGCTCTATAAGTGCTTCCATTTGAGGACTAGCACTGTCTTGGAAGTAAAGGCCTCAAGGTTGCGGTGCGTCACATGAAATAGTTAAGTTGTTAAATAAGTTCATTTTATATAAAAAAAAGTAATTATATTTCTACTATCAATAGGGTTTAAACTAAGCCAAAATGTACCCGTATTTTAATATGAACCAACTGGATGTATATAATGTAATCCTACCAACGATATTTTATAGGCATTACCATGTAAATGTTTACGTTTATTATGTCAAAGTAAGGTTAGACCGTAGTAATATACGAAATGGATAAGAATACCATTTTAATAAAAAACCATGTAAATTTATTATTACTTATACCTTGATTTGTTTCCTGTACTATCATAAGTTCAATGTATTAAAGATAATATTATTTTTTTTTTATTATTTTACATTTTCTGAGTTGTTGTGTAAATGCATGTCAATTAAAGTATTTTCAATTAAACTTACTAAAGGAACTATTATTAAGAAATGTGAGAAGTACAGTACTGTACTTATTTGTCCAAATTCTATAAATGGTGACTCAACATGTTTAGCACCTAATTGCATTAACACTAGGAAGTTAGCAACAAATATGTAAAATGTAATTTTACTTAATGGTCTAAATTGTAATCCTCTGCTTCTACCTAAATCAGTTATCGGCATTATCATTATTATTAATATGGCGGAGAACATTGCAATAACACCTAACAATTTGTTAGGTATTGATCTTAATATAGCATAGAAAGGTAATAGATATCATTCAGGTACTATAGCAGGTGGAGTTTGCATAGGGTTAGCCATTACATAATTCTCGCTATCACCTAAAACATTTGGCATAAAGAAAACAAATATTGATAACACTATAATGAATAAAAATATTGTTATTAAATCTTTGAATATGAAGTAAGGAGCAAATGGTAATTTATCGTAATTACCTGAAACACCTAAAGGATTTCCTGAACCAGCAGTGTCATGTAGAGCTATTAGATGCATTAAGACTAGTGCAGCCAGTACAAAAGGTAAAACAAAGTGCAGAGCAAAAAATCTGTTTAATGTTGCATTATTTACAGAGAATCCACCTCATATAAACTCAACAATGTCTTGTCCTACTCAAGGAATTGCACTCATTAAATTAGTTATAACTGTTGCTCCTCATAAGGACATTTGACCATAAGGTAATACATACCCTAAAAATGCAGTTGCCATCATTAACACAAGTATTATAGTACCTATGGCTCATACTAATGTTCTAGGGGCTTTATATGATCCATAGTATAATCCTCTACCTACATGTAGGTAAACTAAGAAGAAAAAAGCAGAAGCAGTATTAGCATGAAGATAACGTATAAGTCATCCATTGTTTACGTCTCTCATTATGTGTTCAACTGAATTGAAGGCTTCTGATACACTAGGGTTATAGTGCATAGCAAGTGTAACACCAGTAACAATTTGTATTACAAGACAAAATCCCAGTAATGAACCGAAATTTCATAGGTAGCTTAAATTACTTGGTTGTGGTGAATCTATAAGATAACCATTAACCAAACTGAACAAGGGGTGACTCTTTCAAATTCTCATGATTTGCGTATTTATTATACATTTAATTTATTTTAATTTTACATAACACTATAATATATATTTTAATTGCATACTTCTTTAGTATAAAAAAATCAATATTGTATATATAGAAAACGACTGCTTTACAATATTAAGGAATAGGTGATTTGAACACCTAACCTACCGTGTGTAAAACGGTTGCTCTACCAATTAAGC
>JAUPMG010305768.1:0-16545 GCA_031762675.1 Pachysandra terminalis
TTAGATCCGGTTATTAACAATTAACCCTCTAATTATGCAACCATCAAATATTAATTTAAATAATCCTAAACATTCATAAGATTAACCATAAAATAAAATAGGGTTTACATCAACACCCTACCTGGAAATTTAGCTGCTTATATTGGTAGAAGAAATCAATGCATCATTGATTATCTTCATATCGTTCATACCAGCTTCAATCCCCAAACCAGTCCAATGAAAATCAAGAAGAAAAACAAAAACTAAAGTCAAAACAAAAACCCTAAAAGCTATCCTCTCCAATTCGTTCTCCTTTTTTAGATCCCCCCCAAACGAAATTAGAAGTCCCTATATATAGATAAAGCAATTCCAAAAGGATTGGAACTCTAATCCCTCAAGAACTCTCCCAAAGAAAACACTAATTTCGGCTTTATTTTCGGACTACCAAGAACTGCCTCCTTGCAACTCGATTTTGACCCAGCAAACATTTAAATTTGAATCTGTCTATTAGAGACAAAGTTGTAGATCGTTGTGCTATCTTTCCAACGGTACCGAAAGCACCTCAACCGGACTTCAATTGAGGGGATTATGACCAAATTACGAAAACTGCTTTGTGTTGTAACTGGCAATTCCGCTCGATCGCAAATGTCGATCGATCCAAAATGAAGATCGATCTACAATGTCGATCGATTCAAAATGAAGATCGATCTACATTATATTTCTGCTGATTCCTTCCTTGTTTGAGCTCCTTCACTTGGGCTTCTCTTTGGCTTCACGTGGGATTCTCTTTGTCATATTTTGAAGCTTGACTTGCTCCTCATCTTCAGCCTTGGCCCTTGTTTCCTTTTAAGTTTAATTAGGCTTGTTTTAAGCATGTTTTCTTCACCAAACCTGAAAATAAACATAAAAGCATCAATTCTCTCAATTGAACTTGGCAAGAAAGACTAATAAACATGAATAACTAGGTTAAAATGGTAAATGCTAGGCGCTTATCAAAGACCTTTTGGTGAAAGGATTGGCAAGGTATGAATTCGACTGTACATAATCGACCAATATAATTACTCCACTTATGAGTAAGTGCCTCATAGTCTGATGTCTAAGACTTAAATGGCTTGACTTCCTATTGTATGTCTTTACTTAAGACTTTATACAATAAGACTCTCAATTATTACACTGGAACACTCTAATTGAGATTTACATCAGCCAGCATAAACCATTAACCTTATATTTAGGATCTATAAGAGTAGGGGATGGCTTATGATAAAAAATGATCATATCTTCTTATGACTCTTTCAATACACTGAGAATGAAATAAAGCCAGTCCATTCCTTTTTTCTTAAGAGTTTAATTTCTAAGATAACATCAGCCTCTCATAGATCTTTATCAAAGTTAAAGGACATAAATAATTTTATTTTTTCCACTTCAAGGTTCCAATAAACAAGTCATCAAATACATAAACAAATGATGACATAGAATTAACTATAAACATTTATCTAAATCATTAACCACAAAATAACACTATTGGTCAAATTCTTCATCCTACAACATAGGAGTTAGCATCAGGCCATATATAGCTTGGGAGGTCAAAATTCTTCATCCTACTACATAGGAGTTAGCATCAGGCCAAATATATCGTGGGAGAACGAACCCTAAAAACCGTGCAACATGTATATATGTGTCAAAATAATCAATGCCTTCCTTTTGAAGAGATTTCCTAGTAATTTTAGCTTAAACACAAGCAGAGCATTTACCAGAAATATCAGAACTAAATGCATGAATTAAATCAAGATTAGACATGTAATTGTAATTTACAAGTCCTAATCTATCATGCCACAAATAAATAGAGTAAAAAACATAAGCATCAGAGAATTCATTCAGCTTAATCAAATTAGTACAAGATAATCTCATTATTGGATAAGATAATACTTATCCGACTCATACAATTATGCCATTTTCCGATAACCATGGTGTGGGAGCTAATTTGACATCTTTCCTTTCCGTCACCGATCTCTTCGTCAGTCTTTAAAAAGACTACGATTCTTGCACAATTGATTGTACACGTATTGAGCCACATCCTTCTTCAATTCCTACATAATTGGCTTTGAACACTTGTAAGAACTTGAAAATTCTAAAACAAATAATCCTAAACCAAGGGGTAAAATAGTAATTTGATAAAACCTTAGTTTATAAATTCATAAACTTAACATTAGTAGCCTCAAAATTTAATGACATAGAAATCAAAAGGTTAAATAGACATGTATTAGAAATAACTGTTTTCTTCGATTTTATGTAAAGAACAAGATCTGTATTTTTATTTAATTATTTATTAGAACTATTTAATTTCTTCCGCTTATGCTTCAAATATTGCTTTCCACTTCCATAGGGATATGGGGTGAGAGTTACAACTTAAATTTTGGGACTCCTTTGAGATTTTCATGTTTTGGATGTGACAATACTGTTGCAATGAGTTCTTCTTTATCGATCATATCCACTTGACTATCATAGATTTCTTTCGAAGATGGCAGTGTAATGACCGGGTTTGTCACAGAAGTGACAAGTTCCTTTCCTTCTCCTGATATCTTGCCTTTTGAAAAGCTTATCATTCTTAGGCTTAAGTTTGGTATTCTTGGATTTATCTTCCTCAACCATATTTGCCTTCAAATGATTCTCATTCGCATCATCCTCCTTATCTCGATTACAAATTATTCCTCGAAACGAATATAACTTTGCAAATATTCCAAGGTATGACACTTCTCTTTATGCTTAAGCTTCTTCTTGTAGTTATTCCAAGCAGAGGAAAGTTTATCAATTATGGCCCTTACTTAAAAATCCTCTACAAGCTCTATTCTAGTAATTTTAAGATTATTAACAATAAGTTGGAGTTCATGCAGTTGTGCTAGAACAGACTTATCATTGGTCATCTTAAAATTCAAATAACTACTAATTAAAAAATTCCCGATTACTTGCCTCTTGGATGCGATACTTGATGTTTAAAGTCATCTACAAAGACTTTGCTGAATGGATTCAACGATGTGACTTGTAGAGTGAGTTGGAGAGAGCGTTCATGATGTGTTATCTACAAAGGATGTTGTCTTCCTTTCTTTTCCTTCTCTTCTTTTCAACTCGGGTATATCGTAGTCTAAAAATTCTAGAATATCCTCCAGATCATCACCAAGATGTAGGCCAGCTTCAGAGTGGTAAGGAAGAAGAACACTTTTTCTTTCCATCGGGTAAAACTGTAACCAACGAACTTATCTAGACGTACTTGGTCCCGATTCATGACTTTTCACGATGACCCTCCATTTGGTAGAAATCTTGTCTAAAAAACTGTTGGAAAATTAGGAGTAGTGAAGGTAAGAATTAAATCTACATCGTTGATCAATAAGCTTCAAGGCACGATCGGTTCGCTTTCTTTTAGTCAAGTTTCTCTCCCTTTAATTAAGATCTTGAATGCACTAAGGAGTTAGTGAGAAAATGTCTTCAAGATACAATGAAGCCTCTGATCAAGATTCGTTGTGATTCTCGGATGTGCACCGTTTGATCACAACATGACACTGTGTATATGACTAATGATTCTAATCACGTGATCGAAAGCCTTGACGTAGTAATAGTCTCTCTCTCTTAATCAAATTTGGACTAGATTGAATCTAGAACGAACTTGCACCATCGTATCTAAACTAGGCTAATTATGGATGAATCTGGATGCTATGAATGAATTGAATGGTCTAGATCTGTTGTCTATTTATAGACAATAGGCATGATGTTGATCCAACGGTTTGGATTAATCCTGAAAGGGCACGTACCCTTTCCCTTATCACCCATAAGGTACGACTAAGATCCTACGGTCAGGATTTGATCTATATAAAGAAACATGTTCGGTTGACACCTCTCTAATCGACGCGCCATCAAACGGTCCAGATATCTTGGATCGATCAGGTGTGTCCGATCGCATGATCAACCCGAACCAGGTATGTTCGAACCACGGTCAGAATAACCTGAACCATCATACCAAACAACCAATCAACCCGGTCCAACAGGGTGGGCCACATTAAAAGAAAAGGCTCCTACGCTCCTCGCGATACTATGTGCTAAGTGCGCCTACAAAGCGCCCATTGTGCCTCGAGCGCCTTCACATACGCATGCGCGGTGGTGCTTCACACCACCGACCCAAGTGCAATGCACTATTTCATTCCTTTGCTTTTATATAAATAAGCAAAAGAGAGTTCACCTTAAATAAAGCCTCATCTTTTCTTGTAGCTAACCGATGTGGAACAAGAGACTTCACAAACTCATCTTTTCTTGTAGCTAACAAATGTGGGATGACAGACTTCACAAACAAATAGGCTTTCTAAATCAAAACAAAAAACAAGCTTTATTGTTGAAAATATTCAATAGAACCCATTGAATAGTAAAATATATAGTTTGAGCAAGCCTATGTCAGATGAAGATCTTCTGTGAATCTGAGTTGTGTGAATCATATGTGAATCTCACATGTAGTTGACACTTGTTCCAAGCGAGCCCACAACAAAGAGTGGCCATCACCAGTTAAGGTATAAGCTGTTCATTAGGTCTCTTAAGGTTGTAAAAATGTAAGTCAATCTCGTGTGAGGTTTGCACGAGGTTCACACACCCCGGGTTCACAGAAGATCCGTGTCCGCCTAAGCCCGACCTCTAGTTTTTATTCGGCAATCATTTTTAGGGAAAGAAATAATAGACTTACCTGTAAATACAAAAGAAGAAGGTAAACTGCATTTCATACTACTAAGTGCTTATTTTTTATTTTAATTTATTAAAGCACTTTTCATGTCATAAGTGCATTCGATAATATTGAATGGATAAGTTTTTGTCTATAAAGAACAGGGAAATGTAGCTAATGAGAAGTTGCTGAGAATAACTTCTCTTATCACTTATGTAGGAAGTTGTTTTCTAGGACTACGTTGGCCCTACTTGAACTTACAATAAGCATCTTGGACAAGTGACTCAATAGGAGCACTTGTCAAGACAAACTGATATAAATTGTCTTAAAAGTTGGAGATAAAACTTTAATAAGGTTTAGTAATGTTTAGGGTTAGAAGTGACATTTGTAATGTGTTACTAATATTTAGAACTAACATTATGCATAAGGGATAAGGAGAAGTTGTTTTCAATAACTAATCGGTACGGGCTATTTCTATCATTTTATCTTGACAAGACACTTAAATACATTTACCAAATAATGATTTTAAAAGAAGCAATTTATTGTCGTTGTGAATAAGTGCCCCCGTAGAGTCACTTATCCAAAAGTACTTACCCAAAAGTACAAGCAGGGCCAAGTGCGGCCTAAAGAGCAAGCTATTAAGTCTATATTTGTTAAATATTAATGTAATAAAGAATAATCTACTAAATTTTTTATTTTGTTCAAAATGGATTCAAATCATAAGGAAATAATAAAGTTACTAAAATGTCTAGCGTCTATATGATAGGGGAGCCTATTGATATGCTATAATTGAATCTTTTTTTTTTTTTGTTTTTCCGTCTTCCACGGATCGATACATGTACCAAATGCTTATACTGGGTTTGAAACTCGGGGGCAACGTTTGATAAACTAATAGGATAGCATATGGAATTGATTGAATCAAACATTAATGACCTTTTTCCACAGGCTTCAGTGATGGCATGTGAAAAGGGATATCTGAAAGTAAATGTTCTGGGTCATCCCATTAGTATAAACTTGCGTTTGGCCGGGCTTGTGCTTTTGGATAAACGAGCTGAAAAGGGAAATCTGAAAGTAAGTGCTCTGGGTCATCCAATCAGTATAAGATTGTGTTTGGCCGGGCTTATGCTTTTGGATAAGCACTTGTTGGATAAGTGGTTCAATGTAGGGCTGTCAACGAGTTGAGCTAGCTCGGCTCATATGAGCCGAGTTTGAGCTCTATAATTAGGCTCGCAAGCCAAACTTGAACCCCAAAAAAAGCTTATTATTTTAATGAGCTTGAGCCGAACTTGGGTAGGCTTGACACAGTTAAAGCTCGGCTCGATTTTTATATGAGATTATATGTTTATATTCCTATATCTTATATTATGTATTAATATTAAATACACATGTACACATATTATATTACATATGCATTTGTATAATCTAAGCTTTTTTTTACAAGCTGAGCTTTTTACGTACCGAGCTTTTACGAGCTTGAACCGAGCTAGGCAAAGCTCGGCTCAACTAGGAGCCTAAAATTTTTTAACGAGCTTGAGCCGAGCTTTGTCCAGCTCGGCTTGTTTACAGCCCTAGCTCAATATGAACACGTATCCACAGCAACCATAAATTGCTTACTTGAAGAAAATAACGTTTGATAAATACATTATTTAAGTGCTTATAAAAAATTAAGGATAAAATGGGTATTATAAAAATATTATTAAATTTTAAAAATAATATTTATTCAAGTACTTACGAAAGTTTAAGGGTAAAATAAGTACTATGAAAATATTACTTAAGTTTAGAAATAACTTCCTAACATAAGTGATAAGAGAAGCTTTTCTCAACAGCTTCTCCTTATGAGTAACCTTCCTCTACTGCTTATGGGTAAACACTTACCCATTAGGTGTTACCAAGCACACTTCTAATTTTAAATAGTGCTTCGATAAGCTGTGAGATGAAATAAGCACTTATATAAGCTGGGCCAAACGCATCAATTAAATGATGGCATGTGAAAAGGGGATATCTAAAAGAGTATGGATAGTGGAATCCCATCAGGATGCTTCAATGGAATTCATCAGATCAAGTTGCATTTTTGGTAAACCTGATCTCTTCACTGTTGTTCATCAGATAAGTATGTCCCAACAATCTCTATGACTAAATGTGATGCACTTAAAAAGTCATTTTATGACACAAGACTAAATTTTGCCATGTATAATTTTGTTTATCTCTTTTTTTTCTTTAAGAGTGATTCTGCACGCAAAAACATCCTGTCTATCTCATCAAGATCTGGTAATTTTACATCTTTTCCCAATGCATTGTCCTTTGAGTCGATAGAAATTTGACGCAGGTGCTCCTCGAAATCCTCTCGCTCTTCATCGCTCTCTGTTGGGAATTTTTCGAACTCGTCCAAATAGAGAGGACGTTTAGCTTTCTCTTCAGCCTCTCCATCAGAGTCGGTCTCAAAGAAATCTGACAAAGCTTCGGAGCCTGATGTTATGCCTGACTCGTTTATAGAATCATCCTCGGAACATTCATCACCTGCAACCATTAACTCTGCCAATTTTTTTGATTTCTCCAACTGAGGGGCAGAAACACCTATGTTGTTAATACTGCCAATTTCAGTCTCATGACTTTCTTTTACAATTGCAGTTTCATCTTCATGTTTTCTTTTTGCATGTGCTTGGAGTAACTCAAGATCTTGTTCGAGCTTTGGAATAAATTTTCTAACGGCTCGGAGGGCGTCTCTGTATTTGGATTTATCCAAAGCCTGAATAAAATAAAAATAAATAAATAAAACTTCCCAAGAGAAAGACTAGCATGCATATTTATCCATTCCTATAAAATAAAAACAGAAACAAAAAAAATTGAAAAATAGTATTTTAAAAGCAGAAGATTATTAGAAAGGCATATTTAAGATCAAGTAGGATGGATGTGCAAGTTTTTTTGTTACTTCAAGCCAAATTTAAGTCGAAGAAAGAACTATCCAAAGCAAATTTTATGAATAAGAATACAGAGAAGGATTTCTTCTGTCTATCCAGGTCTAGCTTTGTGGAGAAACATTTGTTTTCCTATCACAAGAAAGGATATGACAGCTCCAGACCGTCCATCTGCCATGAGATGCTCTATATAGATCAGATGGACCACTCTTCCAAGTTTCAGCCATGTTAACACCACTTTCTCTTGTAAAGCCCATATAGCCACTTTATTTTGAACATAAATACGATCTCTTTACCGATCAAAAGAAAAAAAAAATATCAGCTACTGAATCTATTGCAAAAAGATTGGAGTTTTCAGCAAGAATGACAGTGGAATAAGCCATTGCTTTTCATCACATGAAAATGATTTCAGCAATGAAATTTGGAATGTGAAGAGGAGTCATGTGGGAGAGAATGTAGAAAAGTGAAGTACCGCAAACTCAGAATTCTTACCACTAAGAGTTCCCCCACCAATCTATCCATTTTCATAGAAATACCAAAAGGTTAACTAATCATGGATTCAAAGGCTTCATGAGGAAGATTCTAATGGAGAGTAGCAGGCAACCTCCTAGGCATGATTTTGGGCCAGGCGAGCACCTAGCCTAATTAATTGCATATTGAGCTTAGAAAACAGTAATGTATTAAGTTATTAGAAAGAAATACTTAAATTACAAAGTGTCTCTCTTTCCCAATTTCGTCTACTGTTGTACACTTTTTTGACATAAAACTAAAGCCAAACCTACCCTTCCCCTGTGTTTTTTTTTTTTTGCTAATTCTATTTTTCTGTTTATTGTGTCATTTAGTTTAGTGAAAGCTTCAAATCAGGTTTTCATAATCCTTTAACCTGATTTGTTAGTTAGATATTATTTACTTAAACCTTAGCAAATATATTACGTGGTTGCCCATCGTGTTGGGATGCGTAGGTAGGAATTATGTTATATTAATTTTTTTATTTCTTTCAAATTAGTGCATATTATGCATTTATACATGCTACAAATGTGATTGATTCATTATAGGACTTGTTTTAATAAAAGCTTATCATCTAGGCGATTTGACAACATTGGTTGTAACTATTATAGTGGTGGTTAAAAGTTGGCTACTATTCAATATTACATTATTAGATATAATACTAGAATGGATAGTTTGGAAACTATAATTTTATAATATAAGAAAATCTTAAACATTATCAAAGCCCAGAAATAATGGGTTAAAGGCAGTTATCAAAGAAAAATCATTGATAAGTGATTATATCCATGGGCATTATATTTTAGTACCCAACTTGATTGACTGATAAATTTCATTCACTAAAACCACAGCTATCACATATGTGATGGGGAAAGTTGAGAGTTACCTTCTTCCTGGAGAGAGTAATCCTGGGAGACATTATCTCTGTTGGAGGCTGAGAGTAATTCTTTCCTCTATACATGATTATCGTATCATCTTCATGTATGTCAAGCACGATACCACCGCTCAATCTTGCCAGCTCTGCAGCTATTTCCTTGACCTCCTCTGGCGTGAATGTCTTTACCACCACCTTTAGTGTCTGGTGTTTTTTCCAATGCAAGTGCATGTTAAGGATGACACCCTGATAAATTCCACGTCTTCCAACTGGCACATAATTCTTGCACTTGAGGCCCATCTTTAGAAAGAAAAAGTGCTCCTCTGGTGTCAATATTTCTGGATCATGGGTTGCTTCTGATGACTCTGGTGGTTCAATCTTCTTAAGAGCTTCGGCCATTCTTTCTTCTTTCTTTCGAGCCTGGTTAGTTACAGCAGTGAGAAAACAATCACTGCATGTATAGAAGAGATCTAGAGAGAATCCAGCAGTTTGTTTGAAACAATCAACTGAAAAATACTATATCACACTTACATCAATTTACAGTCCTAAATCCCAATATTAAAGATGGAAATATTGTATACTATAAACCATGAACTAAGAAGAAAGCCCACATTCAGCAGATCTTGCATGGAAGATTTTCAAGGACCAAGTTCCCAATAATCTCATAGAGATGCTGATGAAAGGCCTTAGCTACGTAGAGGAAGAGTTCATTTGTTGCTAAAAAGGGTGAGTATCCTTGCAAATTTAATCACTTCACTAAGCAGCAACAACTGTACTGAAGCTAACTCCATAAGTATGGAAAAGATGAGCAAGAGTATAACGGTTGGATTGAAAAGATCAACTGGAAATTACTATTTCATAACATGATAGATGGTAATTATCAAGTGCAATCATGTTGTATGCATTGGGATGATATCCCAGACCCAACAACTTCTGCCTGGAAAGTCTTGAGGCCAGAAATCACCTTGCATCGATGATTGATGGCATTCAACTTGATGAAGGGAAACACCAACTCTAATTGCAATAATAGGGGAAGAAACAACAACCTGCAGACACTTTGTGAAGTGTTTATCCACAATGGTACCTTCAGTAGGGGCCTATGGGCTTTGGTAATTGTAAGACCCTATTGTAGATTATCTAAATGATAAATATTGCCATATAGACAAACGTATCATACGGTCCAATATGTTACTTTCCTAACTCAAGTGAGTGGGTCTATAATCTCTCAGTATGTATGTATTGTATGTTATATATATGCATATATACACATACCTAAATCAAGTTAATTATAACAAAGATCAACGCCAAAGATGAGGCAAACCAATAGATGCAAGGTAGGTTTTCAAATCCTGCAGGGACATCAATGCAGCAGCTGACTTCCAAAGCAATAATTTTATCTTCAGATATTTATTAAGATGACAAATGAACCGGGGATTCATTTATCATCTCTCTCTACATTTATCTGTCAAATGACAAGTCCCAGATCCTTGAAAGTGTAACACATGAGTCACAGTATAGATGCACCACCAACGTTGTCATCTACCTATCATGTACGTTGGATATCCTTTTAAATTAAAAGATTAAAAGGAAAAAAGAAGGGTTAGAAACTCACCTTTCTTAATTTATACAAAATCTTTTCTTCTGATGTCATTCTTTCAAACTCATTCTTCTTCTTCCACCTGAAGAACTTAAGCCACCTTACGACTGCCCTTTTTCCTTTCAGCTTTTTTCGCTTCAATTTTACATTAGCATTACCATCAACAACTCCTGCGTTTTCAAAATTTGGTGCAGGTTCCGCAACTTTGTCAGATATATTCCGAAGCTGACCTGAGCAAACCCTAAGATGCCCAAGGTGAAACCTTCCAGTTCCAGAGTTTCTTAGGAGCAAATTTCTGATTGAAGACCTTGCGTCAAATACCATATAAGCTACTGCATCATGAAATTTTCTTCATGTAAAGAAGAAAAAGCTGAACCACAGGAAAAGTAGTCCTGAACAGGAACATTTATAGTTTCTCATGGATTCTGGAAAACACTTGTAACAAAGTATGAATGGGGATGAAAACTTAGTCCATTCATCCCAATCTCTAATGGAAGAGATTAATCACAGCTTAAAAGAACGGACACACTTTCAACTACATCAAAAGACCCAACAAACAGAGACTCATTTCACCAAATATACTCCAAAATAAAATAATATATATATATTTATCTGATTGAAAACTGAGAAATATTTAACAGAAGAAAACTCTGATTTCACCACTAATTCATCAAAAAGTAGAAACTGCTTTAAAGGTGCGCCTTCAGTGTAATTGGCAATGCAAAGAGGAAACAAGAATCTTTGGATGCCTATGGACCAAAATACCTTCATTGATCATGGCTAATAGAAATGGAAAAGTTTCCCAATTCAGGAAAGACCCAACTCAAGAACATACACACACATTCTTTTTCAAAGAGTAACTAAGAATTTATCGGAGGAAAAGTATCCATGCTGCCAACTAGTTGGGAAAAGGCATTGCTGATTGATTGAGCAAAGAACTTATTGAGAAAGAGTGACAAAATATGATGGTATATACAGGAAAAGGCATTTTGTTACTTTTATTTTCTATAAGATAGTTAAAATATGTATAAGGTTCTTTCTCCTATATGTATGTATGTGTATACAATGAATCTTGCTGCATTTTTTTCAATTTTAATCAGTTCGTCAAATAATGATAAGGAACACAAGGGCTACGCTTCACGCTTCATGGCTTATATCTCAAGCATCTGGAGGTCTTATATCCCCACTTTACACCTTACATTTTAGAGCACTATGACAGAATATATGTATCAGATCCCATCTAAAAGAACATAATAGTACAAGTGCTGTTTAAGTGTATCTTACTATGTTTTAAGTACGAAGCCTTAAGTTGGATGAGTTCATAACTCTCATTATTTGTCATTTAGCATCAAATCCTACAAGGAACATGACTGTATTTATTTGCTTAAAAGTAGTTAAGTTGAGGAGTAGATTTTAGCACGTCTTTGTAGGACTAGGAGTTCTCAATAGAGGCCTTGAAAGTTGGTACAGTTTATCTGTGGGATGTAAAAAATAAAAATATAAAGTCTGCTAACATTTCACATTTCATTTATCCTGTTTTGGTGAATCAAATATTGGGTTCTCACTTTTGTACGTCGTACATTTTGAATCACAATGCTGTTAACAAACAGAATCAAGGTAGCTCATCTTAGACAAGAGAAACACAACAAGACACACAGATATGCATATGCATAAAAACACACTCAAAATTCCTATTCCAAGAGCTTAGACAAAGAAACATGAAATTACATTAGATGAATGGTGAAGTTAGCCCACATTATCCCTGGGGTTTTGTTAGAAGTAGGGAGAAAAAGATATTTTTTGTCAATGTCTAGCGTGATTTGGAGTACATTTAGGTTTCTAGGATTTTTAGATAAATAAAGTTTGTTTATTTGTGTATTGCGGTCATACACCTGCTCCTGTGTTCATGAGATTTGAAACATATGAGTATTGGATAGCTTGATAGTTGAGAGAAATAAGGGTCATGCAATACATGGGGGCATATGTACTAGGGAATTCAGATTCTCCAAAGTTTTATATATTCAACCGGGTACCAAACCAGTCCTAGACAGTACTGGCCAGTCTGGGTTGATAAGAGTCCCGGAATTTTAGGGTGGCTTTAATGGTTTGAAAGTTAAAAGAAGAAACCGGTACCAATACGTACTGCTAGTGGGGCCTAGTCTGGGGATGAAACAGTGAGTCTAGATTGATTCTAATGAATGATCCCTAGGGATTTGAAAATGGGAAGTATAAAAGATTTAGGGGCTGAAATCACTCACAATATTCTCTAATTCAAATCAACTACCGAATTGGGATGAAGTCTAATTGAACCTTGAATTTCGGTTTCCTTTTGTCAGAAATTGGCCGGCATGTACCGGCCATACTGCCCCCTAGACTGGTTGTATCAGCTGGTCAAATCCAATTCAGACCATCCAATACTTAATTTCCTTTGAATGCTTTTAAACTTGGGGCCTTATTCCGGACTGGTACTGACCGGTAGCAGCCGATACATGAAAACGTAGGTTCCGGCAAAACCACAGACCACCACAAAATCAAAAAAAGAAAAGAAAAAGAGAGAGATATAATTTCAATTGCTTACCATAAACAAAGACATCTAAGATCAATAGCTAATCTCAAAAAGGGTAGGTCACATGATAATTACAAGATAAAATTCCTTCCATATGATTAAATGTCATCAAATGAGGGAATTACCCACAAAACACAACTGTTTCAGCTTCCTTCTCAGCCAATGATGCTGAAATTGCAATCTACAAAACTCAACACAATGGAGAATTTATCAGATGATGCACACTTCCAATCAAACTTTTTGTGCAGATAACATGAAAAATATATTACAAGGAACAGAGTACATGCAAACAAATCTAACAAGCATGTAACACATCATTTAATTTTAATCTGTAAGTAACTAATACAAGATTCTCATATATACTAGTTCTATGTACTTTATTATGCATTATATACCACTCAAATGCGACTGGTTGATGCACATTGCCGTATTCCCCAAATCTATTCTCCTTCAGAGGTTAATGGAATTGCAAATTTGTTAGAAACAAGCCAATTTGAACAGAACAAAAGAGCTCCAAGGGATTTGTTTTATCAGTAAAAATATGATGTATTAGTATAATATGTAAAAAGCTTATAAGCAAATAGCCATATACAAGATAACTCCCCCAGTTCTTACGCCTGTACACAAAGACAGCTAACCTATAACTGATAAAGATATACAATTAGCCTACTATGCCCAACAATCCCATCTAGAGAAATTATAGAAAATTTACAAAAACTCCCAATCCCCTTTCAACTGATAGTACTGGTTATGACTGAAACCATGATGTGTGCTAGCCCAAGAATAAAGGGTGGAGATTGCCCGCTCAATCACAACCTTCACTTCTTTCATATTCCCCTTGAATATCTGGCTCTTTCTTTTCTTTCCAAAGAGTCCCGCAAATTGTTGCTGGACACATGTTCCAAAGGACAGCTCTTCTAGTACCTCCTTTCATCCAACCCCAACAACAGAGAAATTCTTCCACTCCTTTAGGCATGACCCAATCCACACCCAACCTACTCAAAAGTCAATCTGCAATGTAAGAGTAAATGAGGTGCACTCTCCACATCCAAGAAACACATGCTACATCTGTTAGGGATAGACCATCCCTTTGAAATTAGATTTTTTTTTATCAATAACGAGCAATTTTCACTGAATAAAACAGATAGAGATTACACAAAGATACTAAGAAATAGCTAAAAAACAACAGGCTAACCTACAAGGTTTCCTAAGATAGAAAACCAAAAAGAGAAGCAAAATTATCAGGGGTAAAAACAAGCCTCACACCAAGAAAACATAGCAAAACAAAACCGCACTCTCTCCATGCTAAAGAGAAGCCACCATTGCCCAACACCTCGAAAAGTCTGCCCACGAGACATCTATGAACTCAGGTCATATACACAACCAGGAAGTAGCCATATGGAATCGATTATATAGCTCCTGTGCTTTTGCTATTCCCCTAAAAAATTCTTCTGTTTCTCTCTCCCCAAATCCCCCACAGAACTGCAAAATAGACAACTTTGAACAACATCTGCCCATGCTTTCCGAGGGACGGGAACCACTACTGAACCAGCATATCTCTAACAATACTAGGGCCAACCCAATCCACTCCAATAAGTCTAACAAAGAATTCCCATATCTGTACAGTACACTCACATCCAAGGAATAGATGATCCACCAATTCCCCAAAGTTCAAACACATAGGGCAAAACTGTGGAGACAAAGCCATGAACGACCTCCTCTTTTGTAAGATATTTTCAGTGTTAATATGATAAAGGAGAGCAGTCCAAGCAAAAGCTTTGATTTGGGGGTGGGGGGACCCTAGCTCCCCCAAAGCAAAGAGTTAGAGAAGGGAAGGGGCATCGCCAACATCAAGGATTGACAAAAAGATTTTGTAGAGAACACCCCACTCGGATCAGGACACCAAACTCTAGAGTCGTGATAGGCTTCAGCGATGGCAATGTTTTTAAGTAAATCAAACAGAGATGTCAATTCTTCTAATTCAACCGATCTGGGGTCCCGATGAAAAGGCAAATTCCAACAGAGGCCCGAGATGGACCAACTTAGAGCCTCAGACACTAGGGAATCCTTAAGGGTAGAAATAGAGAAAGTTCTAGGAAAATAGGATTCAAGTGTGGACTCCCCCACCACAAATATGTCCAAAAACAAACTGATGTTCCAGAACCAACAGAAAATCTCACATACTAACATAAAATATGGAATAAATCAGAAATAGCTCTCCAGGGACTCGCCACTTTAATTCTTGCCTCATGTAGCTCTATCCTCAAAGATCCTCCTGTTTCTCTCTAGCCAAATGTAGCACAACACAGCCTGAAACAGAGACTGATACAGCATCTGACCCCTCCTGCCTAGATCAGAAAAGCTCCACTGCTCCAAGAGAGCCGCTAGACTATATGGCATCACCCAAGTACCAAGTACTTGTTGGGTGAAAAAAGTCCAGATATGCCACAACCCCACAATGCACAAAGAGGTGGTCCACCGTTTCACTCGCAGACCTGCACATGACACACATATTGGGGGATAAAGCACACTTACTCCAATTTCTCTTCTACCAGTCTAGGGTCCCTCCTAAGAGCTAAGTTCCATACCCGACTCACATCACAAAAGGACCTCAGATACCAGGGACTCTTTGTTTTGCACTAGATTGAACAGCCGGGGAAATCAGGACGACGAGATGGAATCTCCCACCACACATCCCTCCAAAACTGAACATGGAGGCCGTTCCCAAGACCATCCCTCCAAGTGTTTCAATTTTTTGCAGAATATGTAGCTTGGAGACCCATAAATAGAGAAACTGCCCCACCATTCCTTCACTTTTAGATTGAAATTGTAAACCTCTAGCCATATATTCCCAAATCTGAAGGGGCATGCTTTCCTAAACTCCTTACACTCAAGCAAAATAAGACAATGATCTGATAATGGTCTTGGTAAGACTCGAGCTTCGACCAAAGCAAAGCTTTCTTCCCACAATGTGAACACAATGAATCTCTTCACCTTGGACATAACCGGATTATCCTGATTATTGCACCATGTGAAGGAGGCACCAGCAAGGGGAATGTCCAAAAGCTCCGTTCTGTTAATAAAATCAGTGAACTTCCTCATACGAGTAGACCTTTTGCTCAAACTTGATTTTACATAAGAAAATCTGGTGATATTAAAATCTCCTCAGATACACCAAAAAAGCTCACTACCCCTACGAATGTGCTCCAACTCTTCCCAAAACTCCGCCAATAATTGTCTATCATTTTTTTTTGATAGGTAAGAAAAATTCTATTAAAAAGAAGCCAAATGGCCAAATATCTATACAAAAGTACAAGAGTGAACAATTTACCACCCACCCCTTACAGTATATACACAGTCTATTAGCTCACATTGTTCCACCTTAGCCCCCATGTACAATCAAACTCCAAAAAA
>JAUPMG010305779.1:486-16545 GCA_031762675.1 Pachysandra terminalis
ACATGATTCTATCCACCAATTCAAAGACCTCCAATTCCTTTCCTTCAAAAATTCTCCAGTTGCACTTCCCCAGAGTTCCCAAAAAACAAAGAGTGGAGTACACCTCTTCCCCTCCCCCTAAAAACTGAAAATCTGCATCATTGCACCAAATCTGTAATGTCAAGAGGCACACACCACCAAACTTTGATGATCCTCACAAAATAGCACCAATTCTTCCGTGCAACTCTACAATAGAACAATAGATGGTTAATAGATTCAGCCTCCTGCCAACGCATTACACAAACTTGGGATGACAAACCATGTATTTCCTCCTCTTTTGTAGAATGTCATTGGTATTAATTCTTTTCAACATCACACCAAAGAAAGGCCTTGATTCTGGGAGGACTATGAATGAGCCTTCCAAATCTTCAAAGAAGGAAAGGATGGAGGGAGAAAAAATATTTGGAAGTGAACAAACCTCTAGGATCTAGAGACTAGATTTTCCAATCAGGGCATTCTGAACAAATTGTTGCAAGTTTAAGCATATCAACCAACACTGTAATTTTGGTTGATGTCCATGGGGAGGGGATCCCTTCTAGAGGAAGATTCTAAGATAACCCTTGGGAAGAGGAGGTAAACACCCATCCTTGAATACAATAGCATTGTGAAGATGAGGAAATGTAACACACAGAGGGGATTCACCTCACCTCAAATCCTTCCAAATTTTGATTTTCTTACAATCACCAATACCAGCCTGAATGTGAGAAGAAAACAAAGGGTAGGGTAGAGGACAATAATCAGATTCCAAAGACTGGTAAACGGTACTCGCACCTATTAACATCCCACCCATTTCTAGCAATTCCAAATTTACTATGTGCCATAAGCTGTCCTCTTCTCCCATGAAATGCCAAAGCCATTGGCCTAATAGAGAGGTGTTCTCTGTTCATGGTATTCCCAATACCTAAGCCTCCCGCATCCTTCCTTATGCACACTTGACTCCACTTGACTAAATGATCTTTCTTTTTCCTGCCCTCTTCCCATAAAAAATATCTTTGAATTTTCTCCAGTCTCATTGCAATCCTTGCAGGTAAAAGAGTAGGCATTATTGAAAATGAGTTATCCACCTCGAATTTAGGTTGTGTTTGAAACCTTGGATTTTGAGAGAAAAGAAAAGAAAATGCTAGAGAAAGCGCTTTCTCTTGTTTGGTTGAAGAACGAAAGAGTCGGGGATAGAGATTTGGAAAGATAATAAGTTGATATTTTTTTCTTTGGGATCAAAACCTTTCTTAAAAGGTAAAGATTTTGAAAGAGGAGAAAAGAAAACATGGAGAGTCGCTGGAATCTGATTTTCCTTTATCCATATGGCTCATTTTAGCCAAACACTTGGAAAGAAGCACTATCATTTCTTTTCTTTTCTTTTTCACTTTTTTTCCTTTTCTTTCCTTCTAAAATCCAAGGTTCCAAACATTTCTTTTTAAAATCCCAAAACCTTTCTTAAAAGGTAAAGATTTTGAAAGAAGAGAAAAGAAAACATGGAGAGTCGCTGGAATCTGATTTTCCTTTATCTATATGGCTCATTTTAGCCAAACGCTTGGAAAGAAGCACTTATCATTTCTTTTCTTTTCTTTTCCACTTTTTTTTCCTTTTCTTTCTTTCTAAAATCCAAGGTTCCAAACACAGCCTAAGAGTTCCACCAAAACCAAGGATAAGCCACAACTGGCTGGACAAGTAGTGTGCAGCACCCCTCTCCCTGGACTACATTGTTCTTTTGGTCTTTCCCATTTGAAATTGCTTTAATCCTTTTTTTCCTTGCGTGTTTATGTATGTGTGCATGTGTGCGCTCACATGTGTGTGTGTGTGTTTATATGATGGTTCAATATATGACTTAACTGAGAAAGAAGAACTAAAAAGTCTAGAGATGAAAAAAGAAAAAGAAAAAAAGCATTGCAGCCCCTTGTGTTGAGGAGAGAACACAAATCAACGTACAGAATTACAAGGCCAAAAGAATAATGTACAGAACCCTTGCCAATACACTAATGAGTAACTGGGTATTTTCCAGAAATAAAAATATTAGACCAATCAAGCGCATGAACAACAAATTCTGGAGATGAATATTTAAAGGCTATAGTAATACTGCAATCTTACCAGTTATACCGACTTTGATTGTAAAATGGGAATGAAATGGGATACACATAGCTAGCTATATGATTAATACATGTTTTGGATTTGAAACCTGTATATATTTATACTCATTGTACAGGTCTAGTACTTAGGACCAAGGTTGTCAAACCGTGAGAATCGTTAGGGGCCACTTAGAATTGAATTGTAATTTTGAATCATAAATCGTAAGATTCATAATAGTTTTAGTAAAAATGGTGTGGAGTTTATATTTTGTGATTTCTCTTAGAAAAAGCGTTTTTCTTTTTGGTTGTAAAAATTAGTAAACCATGTCTCTTTATGTATATTTAATTGTTTTAGAATACTAATTCCATATAGAAAAAGGATTAAACAAAAAAGAAGGAAGTTTTCGAAAAAAAGAAGCTGACATTTTTTTAGTGTTGCAGACGCGAATCGTTTGACTTGTACAATTAAATCGTAAGATTCAAACATAAATCGATTTTTTCACTGATTTGAATCGATTTATGGTCAAATTGAATCGAACCATAAAAGTTATACAACGAATCGAGATTTTAACAATAGAGCTTAGGGCCATATTAATACAAAGTTTTATTTACTGATAAAAAAAATACTGTAATATTACCTGTGGCATCAACTCAGACGGTCCTTGGAATATATACAATCGCGATGAGCTGGAAGGCAACACAGAAAGGACAATGAATAATAATAATCGTTAATAGAACATATACATTCTCAAGCATCTAACACAATATAATACAACCAAAGCAACAAGATGACTTGCATGCATATCATAATGTTTTTAGTCAATTGTCAGCTTCTCCAAATGAAAGAATTGTTAAGAACTTGGACTTTTCACTAATCTAACATGAAGTGTGCAGCAAGGTGCATGACAAGGGAAAATCCAAACTTCCAACACCATAACTATGGTTATTCATTCGGTAGAAATATTTAGGAGCAGATGGTTAAAATATTTAAAGAAACAGTGAAGTCAATATATTACAAATAACTTCATAAATTATTCATTTTTTTTTTATCATGGATCACTGCCCTTGCCTATTCATAACTAAATACAGTGAAGAAGACCATCATCTATTACAACAGTCTAGCACTTCAACCTCTAGCAAACTCAGGATCCCCTTAGGTTGAGATATTGAGATCTATAAAACAAAGATGCTTATCTTTCCTTCATAGTTCAGTCAAACTCTGAAGGTTCATCCGTGAAACTTCGGCTATATCTTTTATTTGTTCTTTTCTTCTTTCAATCCTCTTTTTATTTCTTTTCAAAGTAGTTGCACAAACAAGTTAGGGAATTGAATCAACCATGTGGGAGTGATTAATGACATTCAAATTAGTAGCTAATTCACAAGCATCACTGGCAGTGTGAAGAATATGCATATAGATGATATTGAAATCTATAGCACTTATCAGATAGCAAGAATCCAAGGGCCCAAAATCATTGTGGTCACCCATGATAACACCCTAAATGAGTCCCGATCTACATCATGCAGACCTCCATTTGCAAGGTTTCTCCAGCCATCCCTAAAGAAAACCTAAATTCCCCACCTGGAAGGATTGCCAAGAAATAAACTATAAAAGGTTTAACACCAAATGTCTTTGCAAATGTTTTCCAGACCACCATCTGGCGTCTAACCCAATTGTGATTCTCCAAATTCCTACCTTGACTCTTACGAAATGACAGGAGTCAACCAGAATGCATTCAATCAATGCACAAAAGCTAGAGCTGCCAGTTATTAATGTATCAGCTAAACCAAAGTGTATTAATGAGCTAAGCCTTGCCAGCCGTTTCACGCCCGAGTCTTAAAAGAATGCATAAAATGTAGAGCGTCCCAACCATGAAATCGTGTCCCAACTGTCTTTTTTGGTCTCCAAACTAATCTCTGAAACTTCCATTTAAGGCAAGATGTTTTCTTTCTAGTTGAAAGGGAACAAGATAGCCATTTATTGATGATGTAACTTCAAGCTTCTACCAACTCCATAACACAAAACTCCTTTTCAGAAGAAATATGGTATTCTGATGTGAATAGCCAATTATTACCTATTTAATTTTGCTTCAAGAAGCTGATTGTAATAACTGCATAATTTGCTCATTATTCAAATCCAGTTCAGTCTTTTCCTTATAACATCTATAATCACAACAAAATTGATATACTCAAAGTTCATGTCAAGGTTTAAAGCTTCAGTTTTGGATCGGGTTTTACCCGTGTTCAAAACCAACAGGTATTGGGTATCGGTATGTATCAACTGAACTTGGAGAAATCTGAATGTATTTCTCAAGTGTCACCTATATTTAACCCTTAGGTGGTATTGACCAAAACTTTAAGAAATCTGAATGTATTTCTCAAGTGTCACCCATACTTAACCCTTAGGTATTCTGTCATCCTTCATAGAAATTAAATATTTTCAGCCAAAGCATTGGTTCTGGATGAAACTTTAAACCTCGTTTCATGCACAGAACAGGTCAACTAGCAACTGATGACTTCCTCTTCTACACAACATTAGGATTTCTGACTTCGTAACATATCATATTTGCTGGTGTCTTGGTTGACTCTGTGGGTGTTTGGAAGTTCAGAGTTTAACCTATGAAAATGATGAGAAGATCTGAACCTATCAAAACAGGAAATCTATCTTCACAGGGACAAGATATTATTGGGCATGTAACAATTTACAGAACCCGTTTTCAGAACCTAAGAATCTTTTCAAATATCAACATGTATTCGTGTATTTATGTGGAAACAAACCATTAGCAATGGCAACTTAAGAGCACTATTGACCATGGTTTCAAGTTTCAGCTTTCGGCCAAAACCAAAATGTATCAACTGATAAGCTTCAGTTTTGGCAGAGACCAGTGTGAAACCTAAATAGTTTTTTGATAACCTGGGTGTCCGGGTCAGCTTGCGTGCACCACGACTAATCCCTAGGGTCCTGAAGTTAATGACCGGATAAGCCTCCAGTGGCCCCGAGTGAAACGGCTTCCCGCAGAATCAAACCCCAGATCTGGTGCTTCATGAGGCACCAGCTGCAAGTCACCACTGAGGCACTATCACTGAAACTTCATTAATGTGTCAGATTCCTCATTGTCTCAACCAATGTGTACCGATACACGATAATCTGAAACCGAGACTTTTGACCATTGCATCAACAACACACACTCATTTCGTGATAACACTGACATGTATATGTTCTATTATTTTTCTGATGGGACCAAGTGATTAAGGAATTATATTGTATACTTTGTGGGAGGTATGCTGTTGCACCCAACCTAAGGTCTTGATACTTGATCAGCAGCTCTCTTCAATAGAATCAAAAGCTTCAACACCAAAAGATCTTCCACTATAGTTTCATTTCAGGCAAGTCTTCGATGAACCAGGTGTTATCCAGGAAGTAATACCATTATTTTACTGTAAACAAGTGAAAAGTTGGCTTTAATCTTAGAAATTAAACCAAATGAATGTTCCACGAACTGTATTGCTATGTTACAGAGACTTGGGTACAGGTGTTAGGTGCAGTTATATGTTTAATGTGTTGGATGCATTTAACCCCCATATATTAGGATACAGGAGCTGGTTAAAAAGGTAGGTCTGTTAAGTACAAGTACATGGTCACATCACCTATTGAAAATAGAAATATGATTTTACATTTTACGTAAAGAAGCAAGCTACATATATATTCCATAATATATCCAATAAGCACAACATTCAACTACAGAAAGAAAGATATTATGATCTTGAAACATGACAATAGAAGTTTACATGTAAGTATATAATAGGGTACTAAACTAATACAAGAGAATATTAATTTAAACCATTTTAAATGATCCCTCAATTTTGGCTGCACGTCTGGAGATCTAGGTATGTATCCCATCTAACAAAATTGCATCTAAAACAGTAAACACGAGCTTTAGTGGCAAAAACATCTATACCCACACCCATGTCATCGCATGCCAAACACAAGTATGGCGGATCAGGTGAAAGATATGGGTATCATAGCTGTACTGCATAGGAGACATACATTATATAATTTATACAGCACATCTAATCCTGCCTCGCACAAAGCTAGTGGAGTTCAACCTCAATGCCTGGTGTTGTAAATTGTGATGGTACTTTAACATCGTTAAAAGGTACACAATGTCAAATCCATATCTAACGGCTTGAATCTAGAATCCTATATAGTATTGTATTGTCTTCTCATTGACATGAGCCCAATAATGGTACTTTGACATCATAAAAGGGTACACAATGTCATATCCATATCTAACGGTTTGAATCTAGAATCCTATATAGTATTGTATACTCTTCTCGTTGACATAACATGAGCCCAATTTTCACAGAATCACACGCATGGATGTGAAATATATTGTGGCTTTTCGGAGCACATGGTTTAGACTTGCTTCATGGGAATCCAGTATTCTCCTTCAACTTAATATTTCAATCTCCACTCTTAAATCAAACAAATATACTCAGAGTTACCAACTCAGCAATTTGACAGATCATCCAATTTTCAGAACAATCGTGAGAATCATGGATTGAGAAATCAACTCAATTTTACATACTAGCACAGTGTGATTTCTAGAATACACGAATCTCAGTATATTGGGAGTTAGACCTCTGTAAATCTGTATTCAATCTGATACGTAAAGGAACAAAATAATATACATAATTGAATAACTTCTAAATAGTGGCGGCAGAGATAAGAATAAAAGGAATGTAGGAAGAACAATAATCAAACTGGAATCAATGGCAAAAAGTAGTATTTCTCACTGGCCAAATCGCATCACGTCACCAACATGCAACTCAGTGTATACCTTCTTCTTCACCTAATTAAATGGGAAAAGAGTATCCATTAGATAAAGATACATCTTCTTTTTCTTTCCGGAAAGCTACATAAAAATATGTCATAGATGATCAGAATAAAAAAGAAAAAAGTGATTTCAAGACACAAAATTTAAGTGCAGCTAGGATTTTTGAAACAATATGATGGCAGAATGTGATTTGTGCTTTACTTCATTAGTGGAGAGTTCCACTATATGGAAAAGGGGCCGATTGATGTATAGAGCTTCCTTTTTTCCTATAATGTGGATATCATGGAAAGAGAGAAATAGATAAATTTTTAAGGCTATGAGAGCAGGACTACAGTCAGTGATAGACTATGTTAAAGGCCTTGTTGCATCGTGGGTATGCATATTACCAGACTTTAGCGGGATTTCCACTTTGGCGATCTTGAGGAGTTGAAGGACTGTTGCCATGTCATCCCACGGCTACGGAGATGATTGAACACTTGGCAACCACCTAGGAAAGGAACCACTAAACTTAAATTTGATGGAAAATCACTAGGGCTGGCTGGGATGAGAGGCATGTTTAGGGATTACAGAGAATCTATACTTTGTGCTTTCTCATGCCCGAAAGGAGAGGCGAACACAGTCAAAGAAAAGATTTGTGCATAATTGACAAGTCTAAGGGAGGCTGGACAGCAGAGCATTCATGAGTTGCAGATTGAGGATGACACGGTTATCATTATTTCATGGTTACATCTTCTCTTTTATACTATTATAGAGTAGCGCACTTAGTTTGTTTGGCTCGTGCCTTGACCTTGGGGCTTAACAGCTCATTTAGCCATGTGCCATGGAAGGCCAATGCTGTAGCTGATAGGCTTGCCAAGAGAGGTGTGCAAAGGAAGTCGTTGTTTGCAGGACGTCTACGGAGGATATGTTAGATAAAGATGCCAACTAGGATCTGACATAGTCTTCCTCTGCTTTATGGTAGTCTTAGACTATCTTATCTGTTTTTTACTTTGTACTGTTTCTGGTTCCATTCTTGGGACCATCTTTCTATATTCTCTTTTTACCCTAATAAATCTTCATTGTTCATCTAAAAAAAAGTACAGGCAGTGGCAAGGGTGGTTTAGACCTTAAATTCATTGTTTGTGGCTGTTGGAAGAAGGCTGCTTAAATTGAGGATGAAGGGGTTTTCTGTAATTCCTTGTTTCCAATTAGATGTATACACATTTAATATATTCCGCTCCGGCCATGTATACTTGTAATTATCTTTCATATTTAATAAACGCAAGATGCACTTCAAGAAAGAGATGCACCAGAGACTTTCTCTTTTATAACTAATATCATGTCCCAATCATTCGCAGTCTGGCAATATATCTTGAAATAAGGAGCCACAAACCAATGTGCACTGCCCTCTGTTTAACAGTGCAGTTCATAATCGTAATTTCACAATGCCCATCACAATAATTAGATAATTCGTATGGTTTCTGGTGAAATTTTTCTACTGGTTTACTGTATTGATTTGTGCTTATCAGGACTCCTTGAAACAGAAGGCCGTCCAGCTCCTGCTGCCACTTGGGAGACCAACTGCTCCACTTTACGGGTATGTATGTACATATGCATGATGCATGAATATATGTGTGGGTGGATGGATGGACAGATAGATCTACACTTGAGGGAAACAAATATTTAGACAGGATGGTCATTACCAAGATCATATATTTCATTCCACAGATGAGTTTACAGCTTTTAAATCAGTAAATAACGATTTTACTAAATCATTGTTAAGAGAAATTATACATAAACGGGTGTCTGCTTGGGGATCTGAGTCCATCAAATTTGGTAATATGTTCAGATAATAATGAGGGTCCGAGTGTTTCATGCTTGTTATGAGCCATTTGGTTGGGCTAAACTTGAATAGAGCTGAGACCTTTTTACCCTCCATATGAATCTTAGAGATGTCAAGGAGTTGGAGTTTGCCAATGTCATCTAGGACTCCTCTAATGCCATAAATGGGGTAAAACATTTCGGCTGAGCACTGGTCAGCACACTTACTGAGGGAAATTTTTTATTTTGCAAGTTAGGCACTCATTCTCTTATTGCCAACATCGGTCAATGCCAAAAGAGACGTGTTAGGTACAAGAGTTCTTTAGTGAAACCACATGTTTTCCCCAGTTTAGGCGTGTAATTCTTCTCTTTTTAAAAAAAAAAAAAAATCATTTGAATATTATTCATGCTTTTGTTTACAATTTGCAACTGATGTGAACAAAAAACAATTCTCTCTAGAAAAGAACATTTTAAATCTATGCATTTTCCTATACATATATTATAATTTTTTATGGTTAATGAAAATTATATTAAGAGGAAAACTAGTGGTCAACCAAAGAAAAGCAAAAAAAAAAAAAAAAAAAAGCAAATGAAAATGAACAAAAAGGACTTTTCCTATACATATATTATTACTATCATGTTAAAAAGATGAATGCATGCCCAGGCACTCCAAAGTTTTACATAGAAATATTTTATTGATAAATGTAATCATTTAAAAGTAATCATCCCATAAGTTTAAAAACTCAATTTTCCATGAGAAAATAATATTTTTCACATACCTAAATTTAGAGGTGCTTCAATGTGCATTATTTTTTATGTTTTATTCAGACACACTGTTAACAGAAAATGTGCCAATCAAAAATGTACTATTTGCATTTGCGAGGAAGTTGTTTGGTTAGTATTAATACAAATGCGTTCCTAGACCAACTAAGGCATGAAACCGGAGACTTGGATTTGCAATGACTAAAAGATTCTTCTCTAATGCTTTCATTTGCATTTTAATCTTCATACCCTTTTTATAAAATGTGCCCCCAAATGACATTAAACACTTTAAACACAAAATGCAGCATCCAAATGCCACCTCAATGTTTAAATTTATACAACAATAACATTTCATCAAATATAATATATATTTGTGTGTGTGTGTGCACGTGTGTGTAAGTGCAGTGTTTACAATGTCAATTCCGAGGTGGACAGCACAAAATCAGGGTGCAAATCGCTTTACCCTGATTTCAGCGACATGGGGGAAAAAATTTCAAATTTTTTTCGATATTTCCCCCATGTATCTCAACATGGGTGACATGTCGGCGATATGTGGACGACATGTTGGCGACATGGGGGAAATTTTTCAGTTTTTTTGAATTTTTTTTAAAATATTAAAAAAAAAATTGTTAGACATTTGTTTTTGCATTTTTTTGTATTATGATGTATTTAGACACGACATAGGGTTGTTTAAAACTTGGGGGTAAAACCCATCAAAAACCCCACATTTCCCCAGATTTACCTATCATTTCCTCCATATTTCCCTTTTCCCCCCTCATAGATATGGCACTTGATTTCTAGTTTTATATATCTTTTAATTGACTTACATTCACTTTTAGTGTGGCTTGATTAGATGTAGCATCTTTTTTTATAGCTTACAGACCCGACAGCGTGTAAGTTGACCACCCCTCAAGTAATGACTTTTAATGTGTACGCATTTTTTTTGCATTTTTTGATGCATTTGGATGCATTTAGGTCTTAATTAGATATATTTAAAGTTTGGGACAAAAATCCATCAAAAATCCATGGTTTTCCCACATTTCCCCTATTTTACACCATGTCGCCGACATATCGCCAATGTCACATGGCGACATGCCAAGCGACATCGACGTGGCGAACCTTGTGTAAGTGTAGTATATACTATATACACTAACACAAATTCCAACAAATTGTGATGCACTGAAGCTTACATCAATAAATTTCAAAGCACGGAGATTGAATAAGATGAAATACCTGAGTCTTGTTGATAAAAGTCCCATGAGTACTACCGAGATCATAAAGGTAAGCATCTCCATTTTTCCTGAATTGGAGAACTGGAAAACATGAAATACAATTGGTCATATAACAAGATATATATCATTCAAACATGGAGGTGCAAAATGGTCTCCTGGAGTATTACAATGAAGTGAAGATCACAAAAACTACCAAATACCTAATGATTACTAATGATTCTTTGTATTATTGAACAGGTATTCCTATGAATCATATGACATATTATCCAACAATGTCGAAGCTAGACAGTTTCCTATACTTGGGACAATAAGTTGCCTAGAAATGTTGTCTCGTCTTTTCCCAAGCCTCTGTTAGGTCAGATTCCGATCATATTAAATTGTGAAGGTATAAAAAGGAGTATACACAATTTTCAATTTGAAAATATGTGGTTAGGATTGAAGGACCTCACAGATTGGGTGCCAAAAAAAAGTGGGGATCTTTTCATTCTAGGGCTAGAGTTCCATGTTTTGCAAAAAAAAAAAATAACAAAAGAGGCACTTAAGAAAGAAATGGAACAAGGAGCTCAGTAGAATAAGAGAGAGGAAGAAATAACTAATGCTATGAATTGTATCCATGAATAAATTGGAAGAAGTGGATCCCTGTCGGAGAATGTGGCAAAGAGAGTGCAAGTTCAGGAAGATTTCAAGAAATGGGCCAGGCTTGAAGAAATAAGATGGAGACAAAAATCAAATAATCTTTGGTTGAAGAAAATACACGATTCTTCCATGAGGAAAGCGGTTACAGATTTTTTTTTAAAGGAATTGCACCACAAAACAGCATTCTATAGACCACTTATGGATGGTGTTGGAGTTAACTCTGTATCTCTTGAAGACGGTGCTCGATTGAATGCCCTTTTGTTGATAAAGTGGTACAAGCCTTAGGAGAGTTGCAAGGGGAAAAGGCTACAGGACCTGATGGTTTCAACATAGCATTTGATAGGAGCTGTTCGCCGATAAAGAACTAGAGAAGACTGAAGATCATAGCAGAATTTGATGAAAAGGCAGCCGTGGAGAAGAGTGCCAATGCCACCTTTATTACTTTTTATCCCAAAAAAGGAGCAACTGACGTCAAAGACTTCTGGTCTATTCGTCTCGTAGGGAGGTTTATAAATAATTTCAAAATTTTTGGCAACAAGGACAAGGCTGGCATGGATAGCATTATCTCCAAACATCAACCAGCATTAGTCATGGTTGGTGTTGAAGGTTACTGCAGTCACTTGTTACCACATTGTCCATTCGTTACTGAAAACAAGTTGGGTCTTACAAAATTGAGTTAAAGATGCTGTTGAAGGTTGGTGAATAAGAACAAAAGATAAGGTAACAAGACTGAGTAGGAGAAACTGCCCATATGCTATCTGGTGATGTGTGTGGAAAGAGAGGAATGATAGAATTGTGGACAGTAGCTTCAAGAAATTGAAGCATCGTATACATCAATCCATCTTTCATTAGGCATCTGTATCTTTGGATTTCAGGGGTGTATTTTTCAAACATTTGGTCTTCCTGACTTCAACTTGTTCCTTCTGTGTATCCTAGTTGATAGTCAGTTTTGTACAGGTGAACCAATTTGTATACTCACCATGTACGGAGGATTTACTCTTCACTTCGAACTATATATATGTGTGTGTGTGTGTGTATGTATGTATGTATGTATTATATAAGCCAAATTTACTGATTAAAAGAGTACCGCCCAATCTCTAGCAATAACAAAAGGACATTGAAACTCCATAAGGAGATAAGTTCTACAGATAACATACTCAAAGGCTAAAATATCAGCTTCCAGTTCTCAAGTAAGCTTCCATGGATAATTTTTACGCTCCACTGAATTTTCTTGCTTTGTTGCCACTGGACATGATTGGGGGGGGTCCTGTCTGTGGACATGATTGAGGATTAGCTTTGGGGGTGGTCCTTTGGGTCTCTGGATTGTACAGGGTTGTGATAGTCTTTATGTTTTTTTCTCTTTTCGATGGCTTGAGATTTTTTCTCAAGCATTGGGTGTGTATGTTTTTCCTCTCTTCATTCTCCTTTATATATCAGTTATCAAAAAAAAAATGTTTCCTCTCACTTTTGTAAAAGTGACGCGGAGATATCCTGTACGATGCTCCCTAACCACGTAAAATCAATTGGGAAAAAAATCTCTAGCTTACATTTTATTCAATGTTTCTTTCTTACAAATGAAATTAGAAAATTTCCAGAGTGTTTCTTTAGGCTAAGACAGAGTTATGTAACACTGGTAGGGGTCCACCAATTTAACTTTACTATCTCTCATTTCCCATTTCACTTCTGAGAGGAAACATTCAAGTCACTTTTAAGGCAAAACATTATTTTTCAATGAGACCATGTTTTCAAGACAATGAATACAGACACGGATAGAAAAGTTGTGCTATGTCTCCCCTTACTCCCTGTTCCATGCAAGAAAACACAGAGAGGTGCAACCTGTCTATGCACTTCACTACATGCTCTCATGAACTAAACATAGGCCTACGAAAGGCAAGAGCCCAGGGTTTTGATTTTGGAGGTTGAGGAAGACTCGACAGTGATGATATCATGGCTTGCAGACCCGCATGGGTGTTCATGGGGAATCTCTCATCTGGTTCGTTTGGCAACATCTAGCCCATGGATTGAACATCTTATTCAAACATGTGCCTAGGTCAGCAAACCAATACGCAAACAATTTGGCAAGGGGCATGGTTGGGAGACTGTCTTTGTTTACTGGTATTCCAACTAATAATATGCTTCCGCATGGTTGGGAGAGTGACTTTGTTTAATGGTATTCCAACTGATAATATGCTTCCGAGAGTGTGATCTTTAGAGGACTTGTTTTCTGCTGACTGTATTGATCAGCTAGTACTTGCTTCTCACTCTCATCTGTGATTATTTATAAAAAAAAATAAAAAAAAAAAAAGGATAGAAGATTTTGAATCCAAAAAAAAAACAAAAAAGTACAAACTACTTCGGCATAAAAGCCTTGTTAAGGACTTCTCAACCTTTTAGGGTGTTTTTTATAAATAACATGGTTTTATTAAAGAACAGGGTATATAGCAGCAGACTGAACAAAACAGCAGCCCTTACAAACAGGAAGTACATCCAAATACAGACAAAACAGAAAAGCGACCAGCAGACAAAACAATTACAACAGTATGCCCCTGAAAAAGAAATCTCTCAAAACACCAGTTTGGACTGGACTTGCGCCTATGCCACATTGGATGATCTTAGCACTAAAGTGATAAGAGATACTCACCAATGACCTGAGAGATTAAACCAACTTAATAGTATGGCAATCTCCACACTCCTCCATAAAGGATTGTTTGCCAAGAAATGTCGGTGGCTGTAACCCCCCCTTCCACCATCAAGTTAAGGAAGCTAAAACTCTTGGAATTCCTTAATTGAAACAAAAGAAACAAATGTCATCACCTCTAGATTTCCTCTATCTTACAGGTCCTTAATACATGTGGATGATACACCCATGGTGATCTCTATGACCTACCCCTATTCCTGATAGTCCTGAGTGCCCAAAAGAATACCCATCAAAGTTCAACCTCACCTTCCCCAGTTTCCCAAGAGAGCAGGAAACCAAGCTACATTGATGATGGATCTAACAGAAGAAAAGCAAACTATACTTCTCCAATCTAAACAGAAACATTCTCAAACTCTTTACATGCCTTTGCCCAATGAGAACTCATAACCAAAATCCTCTCAATGAAGACAAAAGTTGAAGTTTGTTTGTTCTCAAAATTCTTCTCATCTTCCCATGCACCTTTAATAAATTTTCCTCTAAATCCAAGACCTCTGAACTTCCGTTGTAAAAACAAGTCTCTCAATATTTAAAAGATCACCCAAAATGCATCAAAGCACCAAATAGCCCACAGTGTAGGGAAATGTAGGAAGAGATGGCTCATTGACTCCCTTTCTCTCTAACACGTCACACGCATTTGGGGAGACAAAACTTTGTATCTTTGTCTCCTTTGAAGGGCATTATTCATATTGACTTTTTCAGGAGACTGTCCAAACAAAGGATTTAAGGTTGGCGGATAGAGAGTGCACAAACTGAAGCTACTAACTACAGGGCAACAAAAGATGATGAAGTTTTAAGAATGGATTTAGCAGAGAATTTGCCATTACCATCCATGGCGCAGATCTTACAACCTTTTCTCATGAAGAGTAACGAAAACATCCTTCCAAACCCTAACAAGGAATGATACCTCATCAGTTTGACAGGATTGGAAAGCTGGTCAAACTGGATACTGACCACGAAATGGCATCAACCACAAAAAACTATTTGTAGAACCAACTGAAAATGATGAGTAATTTAGTATGTAGAGGAACATCACCTCATCAAAGGTCCATAGAAATTGGATTCTAGGACCATCTCCTAGACTAAGACATATATGAAGATACACGAGAGAGGCGATAAGAAATATGTCTTCAAGGACTAAGACTAGTTACTCTAGCCTACTCATATATGTCCCACCCATTCTAATTTGTGTCGTGGTTTCTTTTTATAATAGATTGCCAAAGGATGTCTTTTCTAAGGAAAAACTACATATTTCCCAAAAATCCAAGTTCTTTATTGTATAATTGTATTCATAGTGTTTAAACCTTTATTCTTCACCTTGATAGACCACTTCTCATTTAACCAAAGTATCTTTCTTATCCCCACCTGAAGGCTCTCTGAATTTTTTCTAGTCGGTCTGCTACCTTACTTGGGATCTTGAAAACGAACATAGAGTACGCCAGCTGATTGGAAAAGCATAACTCTAAATTTTTAGGGGTGCTTACAAGACTGTCGTGGGCATTAGGGTAGAAGCCATTAAGAATGGTTGAGGATGAGAACCAAGCCTGTACAAGAAAATTTGTCAAAAAATGCTATCTTTTGATTCTTTTCTAAGGGAGAGTTCCATCAAACCGAACTTTAATGGATCCTTTATGGACAACCTTGGACCAGTACTTGTGGAGTTTCTAGCATAGTGTAAAGGATCGGCCGATCCCGATCTGGATCGGCCGATCCAACTCGGGATCGGCTCGGGACGAGTCATGATCCCAAGCCGATCCTAAATTTTCCTTAGAGAATACTTAACTCGGTCCAGATCGTCCGATTCAGACGATCTAACTCGTCTGGATCGGCCGATTTGACTCGGTTTTAGCTCGGTTTATAAAATACGTAAATAGTGTCATGGTGAGGCTCTAAGACCTCAAAGTTTAAAACCTGTCTCTTAACCAGCCAAGCTACGTACGTTTGTGTGATATAAGTCTAACAGATTATTATATTATTAGATATCTAATATGATGTGG